>SNQJ01S0034794.1:176743-194861 GCA_010110895.2 Picea sitchensis | reverse complement strand
CCCACTACTACCAGACTCTCATTCCCCACATGCCTGTTCCGCCCGGGAGTATACACCTTCACACGCACAGTCCATCGGTGCTAACCTCCTCTCTGGGTCTCGGCAACAGGCTGGATCAGGAAGTCTCAGATGTCTGAAGCTGGTGCTGGACACTCTCTTGGAAGAAACCGCTTCCCAACAAACTCTTTCACCTGGAAAGAGTCGCTCACAGGCCAACAAGCCTCACGCAGTCCAGTACTACGTGGCCGCAACAACCCACGGGGAAAACAGACAAAGGCTTCCCAACCGATTCAGCAGTCACAGGACGATCTCATGGTCGTGTTTTCGGAACAGGGACACCACGCATAGGTTAGCTCAGCTTTTCCCGAACAACCAAGGATTCTTCCACTCGAGTCCAACACAGGGTTCCCGTCCAGGAAATGCGCTCCCGGGTTTTATTAGCACCAGACACAGACTCCACAATTCTGGACAGGGGTGTACACGGATTCTTCAAGACAAACACAGGCTTTCTTTTCTGTCTCAAAATTACACGAGGGTCTCTTGCAGACTGGCTCCTACGACTCTGGCTCTGGGCAGTCGGGTCGACTGGAGGAGGAATCCCCTTCACGGCTTATCTTGGTCATTTTATCTGCATGCACCAGAGCTGTCACTTGTCACCCTTGGAACTGCATGTGTTCCATCGGCCTACATTGCACGCGTTCCTCCCACCACTTGGGAAATCACGTGTCCTTCCAAAAGGACTTAAGATAAAACATATGATGCACATATCTTTTTGAAACAATATTAAAATATTATTTCCAAGTTTAAGCCCCTAGGCTCATCACTCAACCCCTTTCCCACCTTCCAGCCCCTAGTTCCTTGCCCACTCTGTGGACGCTCAGTCCCCCATCACTCATTCATCGTGGTCGGTCTGCACCTGGCAGTGTTTATATTTTATTGATGTGCTGCATACATATAGATACAAAATCCAAGCCCTTGGCCTTCAACCCTTAGGCTCTCTGGCCTAATCAAACACATAAGCCTACCGGCTTATACAAAACTTGGCTCACCAGCCTATAACACATATTTACAATCTCTTTCAGATCATGGTTTACATCGGGGCTTGGCCTTGGGGACACTACACTTGTCGTCGTCTCGAAATCAAAGAATGAGATTGTCAGCATTAAGTCCCTTGCATTTATGAATTTACACTTTTTTCATTACTTTCTTTTTGTTTACTTTTTAACTTTTACATTACACAATTAATAATTTACTATGTTGGCTTATCAATTGCCACAAAGCATTAAAAAAACCTAACAAACAATTTAGCCTTTACACATTTCAAGTTTAGGTACGCATAAAGTTTAGGTACATGGTCTTGTGTATTGACCATGAAGAACTATTTTAATCAATAAGAATTGTTTTAACTAGCAACAACCACATTTAAGTAGAAAGTGGTTGATATACACTTGCTATTAATTTTAAAGGGTGGAAAATGGGGTCGATCGATGTATATTAACCACTTTTTACTTAAATGTGGTTGTTGCTAGTAGAATAAATAATAAATTTATTGAGTTTTTATATACTATACTAAAACAATCAATTTACTAAATAGACCAATATTTTACAAAATCCACTAAAAGATTATAACTTGGTGGAAATTATCCACCATGCACACTACCAATCATTGGTAGTGTATCATGTCTTTAGACACACTACCAAATTGGTAGTATACTCTCTTCACACTATCCTTTGGATGGTGGATAGTGAAGAGGGCACAATACCAATAATTGGTAATGTATCTAGTGAATATCACTCACGTGTACTATATGAGCGCCATAGTTATACATTGGAATCAAGCAATGTTAACATGAATAAATGAGAAAAGGGTAAAAATTCAATACCATGTTCTTTAAAAAACAGATAACTTGATAAATATTATAAACTTCTAATTTAAGAATCCAATATATGAAATATGTACGATAATTAATTTGGCCAATTAAAAAAAATCGCTATTTATGAATGTCGTTGGCTAACTATTCTACGAAATGGTTTTTTTCGTCGGAATCTGGCGACATAAATCTGCACGAAATCATTATTTTTTGTTGTTTAAAATCCAGTTATGAATGCAGAAATGGATTCGGCATGCTGAGAAACCCTCGAGGCACTCAGATTATACAGAAATAATCACTCAAATCTGCGGATCTAACGTTTTCTTGCCGGATTTTAAGAAATGTCCCCGGAAAAAATCGTTGAAAAACCATCATTTCGTAGAACGTTTAGACTACGACTTTATTATGAAATTGGCATTGAATGGTAATCCACTCAAAAACTTGTACTTCTCATTAAATTGAACAGCAATTTGGTACCCCTTTAATATTCAGAGATTGGTGGTGCAATTTGGTACCCCTTTTTATTGATGAGCAACTTTAATATTCAGAGATTGGTGACATACTAAATGATGGCCAACTAATCACGCAAATTTCTATTTCTATTTATATTTCCAGAGACCGTAGCATCCAGAGACTAGCAATTTCGGTAAATACAATCAAAGCTCTTTACACCAAATACAGTAAAAAAAATATATTAAGATATCTATAATATTTGATAAATGGGTTATAACCATCTTATTGATTGGATTTCAAATTATTTCAACTATCTTACATATCTAATAAGACAATCGATTGATTGGTAAACCAGAGTTGCATAGCAGCATTACCTGTCGTCGGTTGCGACTCATGTTACTATTGCATATTTAATATTTAATAAGTTATTGTTTCAATTAAAACAGACTAATAGCAATGCCAAATAAATTGTTTATAAAAGATGGTAAAGTATGGCGAAGATAACATAATTTAATACCAAAATAAATGGAAAGTTATACGATGGCAGAGCATTTATTTCCCCCGGCCGTCAGCTCAGCAATAAGGGGTTGGTTTCAATAGTCAATCCCCATTTAAGAAAATTGATTTTAAATAATTTAAAAAATAAAAATAAAAAATCATCCTACAATGTAGAACCTTTGAAAAAGTGCAATTTTTTTCCCATGATCGACTCGACAATAAGAGGTTGGTTTCAATACCCAATCCCCATTTAAAAAAACTGGTTTTAAATAATTTAAAAAATAAAAAAAATCACCCTGCAATGTAGAACCTCTTTGAAAAAGTGCAAATTGTTTTTGGTCAACGATAAGTAATTGGTAACCGCATGGCGGCAAGTATAATAATCTTCACATGATCGATGGTGACTTTTTTTTTAATAAGGAGCGGTGAATATGTATTTTTGTTAATTATTTTTAATATTTTAAAGGAATGTGTTTCAAAGAAGAAAAACGAGTATAATAATATTTATTATATGTACGAATAAAATTTTAATGGATAAAAAATAAATAAATAGAATGTATGAAATAATCAAATTATTTATCTTCTTCAAGTATATATTCATTATATTTTAAATAACATTTTTAATATTCCATAAAAATAAAGGTGTCAATTTGTTAGTAGATACAATAAACAAATTTATAATTTATTATTAAATTTTAAGGTATTTATAAATACTATGTTTTATATAATTTATTATTAAATTTGAAGGTATTTAAAAATACTATGCTTTTTCACAATAATGGTTATATTTTTCATTACAAAAGTTGTGATTGAAACGATGTAATATAAAAAATGAGATATAAACACTATATTTTATTAACAAAAAAAAATCAAAATTTTCTAGTTGATCCTACCTAAGACCAATAAGAGAAACTCTAGTGGTTGTACCACCTTACACATTGTAGAGGCAAAATTAGTATGTGATAAAACATTACTCTAAATAAAAGAGGAAATCTTAAAAAAAGTTCCCATTCAAGCCTACCTCGAAATCCATGTTTGGCTCCCCTAGATGCTCCTCAACTTCAACATGCTTCATATGGTTACCAACTTTAGATACACCTTACATTTCCTACAAAGAACACACGTCACGTTCCTCTTCAGAAAAACCCTGGAGCATCCATTCGATGAAGGGTCCCCTATTGACACTAAGGTCATGGAGAGTGGGAATGTACCACTTATGGAGGAATTTGTAAATGAGACGCAATTTTGTTCATTGGAGCAAAGAGAGCCCCTAGTTTGGAGTCCAGTTCCAGACAATGGCAACGTGAAATAACCATGAATGTTAATAATTCCTTCTTTGTCTCTCTCATTTTTAGTAGGTGTGTTGTTGTCTCCATTGTGCAATTGTATCAAACTCTGATATTTTCCCTTTGCTTCCAATTACCTTATTCTTTTCAGCAACTCCACCTCATGTTAGCATTTTATACATCACCTTGCACATCAACCACCTCCTTCTCACACCTTTGCAACCACATTGGACCTCTTGGAGGTTGCATAGAACACAACAATGATTCCTACAATGGAAATGCCCCATAGTTTATGAGGAGTATGGAGACAAAAATGTAGGGGATATAATAACAGTATTTCCAAAACCCAAGCCACCCACAAAGATCAAGCACCCTCCACAACGCGTCCCAACTCTCAAGGGAAGTGATGAGGTAGGGTTTTGTGCATTATTTAAATAGAGGTTCTAGTGCTTCAACATATTTAACCCACAATCTAGTGAATCCTTGAATCTCGGTCACTTTTTTCCAAGCCATGCATGCAAAAATGGCTTATGCGGACCCTCAATCGAGGTTTTCCCTTGATGGAGGTTTTAAGCCCTCAATCCAGGTTTCAAACCTCGATCTATGGCTTAAAACCCCGATTGATCCTTTCAAACCAACAACAACTAAATATTTAAAAAGTACCTTGATCGAGGATTTTAAAATACCTCGATCGAGGTATTTTAAAATGCTCAATTGAGGATTAGACCTAGATTGAGGGCTTGGAAATCAAGAATCCTTTCCCACTTTTGAAAGTTTTCATGGAGTTGCAACTTCCAATAGGTGAAATCCATTAATCTCTTCTATATAAGGTGGTGAACTTGGTGCATGTAGATTCACCATTGAATTCTCAATCCAATGGCATATAATTTTCTCATTTTTTATTTCATACAATATTTTTTATTTAGTTTCTTCTAAAACTATACAATTTTTTTTCTTCCCAGTAGTGAAGGTGCCCAAAGAAAAATATGTATCTTAAAAACTGCGCAAACCAAAACATTAAAAAAAAAAATATGTGTGTACTCTATGGATGTTTCCTCTTCAAAAGGGTATTTTTGGTTTTTCATTTTATGTAAACATGAAAAATAAATTTGTTGGCAACACAAAGGTGTATAAAATGTGATCCAAATATTAATGTTTTGGCTTTGAAAAATAAAAAAAAATAGGATTGTCCGAAAATAAAAGTATTAATAAATAAGCATGCACTACTACATTATGTGTAGATCATGTTCATGTATTTTTAAATTATACAATGAAAACCGAATTAGGTGTTGGGAACAAAAGCCACTTGTTAACTTTGCTAGAAATTTGCAATGACAAGCATTTAATTAAATGTAAATTTGACACATTAAATGTCATTAATATTTTTTGAAAAAAAATATCATTAGAAAGACAATACAATTCCCTATTTTTTTACTGCAGGTCAAAACTCACAATGCATACATGATTTTCGAGGGATTCAATTTAAAAACATGTAAAATATCAAATTTCCATCACCGTGTCTCACTAAAAAGTGTGACATATATCCATGGATTCACCCATTCATGTCGTTATATCACCAATACAATCCATAAAGTCGCACACCTAAGGATCAATGTGAGGTTACATGGGTTATGTTCTTAATTTTCCATCAAGTTCGTGAAACATGGTGTGACATTTGTCTTGGCTTGGTGTTATTTCCATAAATTTTGATTAAGTCATTGGAGGGTGGCATAGGTTGGTGCCCCTCATTTAACTTGATGACTCTTCCTCCTAATTGCACACTAGAATTGGCTTGGGTATTAGCCTGCCTACTTTGGGTTCTTAATACCTAATAGAACGATATTTCCTCAAAACATTGACTCAAACTAATGCTCCTTTGGATGATGTGAGAGAGTTTGAGTTTTTATGGTGGACATTTATGTGAGAGAGACCAAATGATGATGGACATGTCACCCATTATTGTCACTTGTAATATCCCTTGCTCCTTTAATAGCATTAATCCTTGAAACACTACAAGGGCCTCTACCTCGTTATTTGATGCAATCCCTAGTCCCTAAGCAAACTCAAAAAAAAATTGTCCTTTGGAGCTAAATATAACACCTCCCCTCCTCGCACTTACTACAAGATATTATTTAAAAATACTTTTATGAGAAAGGTAATTTGATTGTTTTTTAAGTAAAAAAATAGCTAGGAATAAAATTGAAAACCATTTAACAAAAATTAAGTTTTTTGATATATTTACAAGATGGTAGACAAATCATTAACTTCCTAAAACCATCCATATTTCATCGATGTGTTTTCCCTTAAAGTATTTCATACCAATAGAACATAGTTGGACTATTAAAGGTACAATTTTTTTTTAGTTCATCCAAAATAAAATAGAGTTCACGCTATCACTACTCCTATCCTTCAACTAATATCATACAATTTTTTCCTTGGAAATAAATCCCCACAAAATTCCTAGGCACTTTCCCCATTCAAAGGATGGTACCTAGTGTAAAGCGAACAACGTAGACTTACTGCACCTAACCCCATAGGAATTGAACCAAGGCATTGTATAGCGCGATGGATTATCGACAACATCCTAGAAACAATGGCACCAACAAACTGAGCTAACTCTCAAGGCTAATAATATTTTTTTTATTTTTTTTTACAGAAACGGTTATGGAGTGTTTATATTCATCTTGTCCTGAATGCCGAAAATCTGATTACATTGGTGATTTCTTTGTCCTGTTGCATCTCACTACTAAGGATGAGGATGCAGCTGAAGCTTGAAGATTTCTTCCTTGATAAGGAACCCATAGAATCGATTTCAGAGATTTTCCCCTACTTGGAGATACAAACAAATTTGTTTAATAGCAAGCAGTAAAACATGGCAGCAATCAGCTTATGGAATGGGTTCCCATGATTCTTCTTCGTCTTTCATCTTAACCCCGGCAGAGAGGAGGGCAGCTTTGTTGGCTTCGATGTCCGCCTCTTTATTATGAGTTCTCAGCACATGGTAGTACTTCAAGTTCTGGAAAGTGTTTTCCAAGCCTTTGATTCTAGTTATCAGCCTTGATAGTTTAAGATCCATAACTGGGGAATTAGAAACCATTGTGTTTATAACGATCTGGGAGTCACCTATAACATTAGCTTCATTTATGCTTAATTCTTTGAGGATCTTGAGACCTTGGAAGAGGGCCAAGGCCTCAGCTTGAATGCTGGAAGAATATCCAAGTCCCCAAGCATAGGAGTGGATTTTATCCCCATATGGATTTACAACAACACCTCATGCACCAGCTTTGCCCAGATTTCCCTTTGCTCTCCATCAAAAAAGAGGGAATGCCTTGCTTGCGATTTGATCCAGTCTTGAAAGTCGGTTTCAGGTTTCCTTATTTGCCAATCTTTAATAGTAGGGTCTTTTCTGACAGTTGGATGAAATTGTAGTTCTAGAGTTGATCCTCATGTGATGTCTTGTTGGCTGAGATTGGAGTCGTCTTTTATGTCAGTAAAGCATTCCTTTATGTGGCATTTAATCTTGGTTTCTAAGGCCTTGTGGTTCTGCTTTGTATTTCTGAAGATTCTTCTGTTACGTTCTAGCCATATCTGCCAACAGATAACCTTTGGGAGGACAGCCCATGCCGATTTAATTATCTGGTTTTTAGGAGGAGGGCCAGGATATCTGATTGCCCATTTAGAGAAGAGTTCAGCAGTGGAGGAAGGGAGCATGAAATTAGGATCCAAATCTTGAATAAAGGAAGACCAAATCTACTTGGAGAAGTTGCATTCTAGAATTAGATGGACTTATGTCTCTGCATTTTCATTGCACAATGAGCAGATGGAGGGACCGTAGAATCCTTTCTTCTGCAAATAGTCATAAGTTAAGATTTTGCCATGGCAGAAAATCCAGGCAAAGAAGTCCACTTTGGGCCATGAAGGAAAACACCAGACCCCTTGCCAAGGAGCTGGGTCAAGGGGGGTGTATGGCCTCTCATTCAGTTTGTTGTACCCCAAGGAGACGGCGTAACCTCTGGCATTCGGCCCCCATCCTTTCAAGTCTTTTTTCCTCATGTGCATGGACGCCAAACCATGCAGTAAATCGAGCAGTGTGGTCCATTCGGTGGTCAGATGATCTGGCACCTCAATCTGTTTCCATCCTTCCCAGACAGAGTTGTTCCAGCATGAAATATCCCACAATGATCGCAGTCCCTCTCTGTCCATCCAGCAACGCAGCGATCTAATGGAGGCTCTGTCTTCTATTGGATCCTTATTCATGATTTTGTCTATCCAAATGTTGATTTTTTTCCCATTACCTGGGATCCAGTAGGAGTGCGCAGTAATTAGAGGGGCGACTTTAGCATACAGTTTGAGAAATTTCGAGTTAGGCATTTGAATCACATTTTCTAGACATCTGGATCGAGGTCCTCTGAAATATTTTTCCCAGAGAGCCAATTGGGCCCAACGAGGCTTGGGCGCAATGATCCTCCAAATAATCTTTGCCGCCATTGCCACATTCTGCTGACAGAGATTTTTGAAATTTAGACCACCCTCCCACAGTGGCTTGGAGATGATTTCCCAACTGATAAGGGGGATCTTGTTTTTGTTCTGTTTTCCTCCCTTCCAAAAGAACCTCTGTATGTACTCTTCCATTTTTTTTTAAATGGTTGCCAGAGCGAGAAGCCCAACTAATTGAAATAAAGGGAGGCTGGTAAGCACAGATTTAATTAAGACTGATTTGTCAGCAGTATTGAGCCAGGAGTAACCCCAGGCTTGAATCTTAGTCTTGAATTTTTCCAGCTGAGGGAGCCAGTCTTTGCTTGCAGGTCTCTTATGAGTTACAGGGAGGCCCAAGTATTTAAAAGAGGACCAAGAAGAGGAGGCTGCAAAACCCAAACATCTAGAAATGGCAGAAAGCAATCTGGGCGTTATATTCCAGCTGAAGATGTGGCATTTTCTCTTATTAACAACGTTACCTGAGGCCTCACTGAATTCATCCAAAACCGCTTTGAATTTTAAGGCAGAGGAGAGAGAGGCAGAACCCAAAAGTAGAGTGTCATCTGCAAACAAGGCGTGATTAATGTTTTTGACCCCTCTTGCAATACACAGTCCATTAATATCTTGATCTTGCATCTTTTTGTCCAACAGGAAGCTGAGGACAGAGGCTTGGATGACAAAAAGCATAGGGGATAGAGGACACCCCTGCCTAAGTCCTCTCGAAGCTTTGAAAAATCAGTGGCTCTTCCATTTACAAGAGGAGCAATCCATGGCTCCGAGATACATGCCCGGATCCATTTAATGAAGTTTGCTCCAAAACCAAACTTGCTCGTAACATTTAAAAGAAAACTATGATTTACTCGATCAAAAGCATTTGCTAAATCAAGTTTAATCACCATACCTTGCTCTTTTCGGAGAAGACTTGAATGAATTGCCTCTTGAACAAGGATGAAGTTGTCCACGATCTGCCTTCCTTGGATGAAGCCTCCTTGATTCTCAGGAATTATTTTAGGAATAATGAGCTTCAGCCTATTTGCAATTACTTTAGTGATTAATTTATATCCAGTGTTGCATAGGGAAATCGGACGGAATCTGCTGAAGTTGTTGGTGCCTTTTTCCTTGGGTATGAGGGCTAAGAAAGCAGAGTTTGTGCTGTTGCCTATTTTCTGAGTATTTTGAGACTTTTGAACCATTTTGAGAAGGTCCTTTTCAACAATCGGCCAGCAGGCTTGAAGGAATCTGGCAGAGAATCCATCCGGCCCAGGGGCCTTATCCGGATCCATATCAAACAGAGCCTTTTTGACTTCATCTTTAGTGACTTTGGCCTCAAGAGTCTCCTTCATTCGCTGAGAAATTACAGAGGGTATAATGTCTAACAGATCTGAGTATTGGTTTGGAACCTTGTCTTCATTATACAAGTTTTGAAAATGAGAAAAGGTTGCTTTCTTTATGTGATCAAAATCCTTATGAATATCGCTATCCTCTTTAATCTATGAAATGGTGTTGAAGCATTTCCTTGCATGGGCTTGTTTGTGGAAAAAATCAGTGTTCCTATCCCCTACTTTGAGCCAGAGATTGCGAGATTTTAATCTCCAATACTCTTCTTCAGCTAAGCAGGCCTTGTGATAGCATTGTTGCAGCTAAGATTCTTGATCTAATAACTCCTTTGTGAGTATAGCTTTCTCCATACAAGTTTGATGGGAGACAAGAGAGGCTTTGATGGATTTCCTTTATGTATCCGGTTTGGACAGAGTTTTGACCCATATTTTTAGAACTCCTTTTACCCTTCTAAGCTTTTCCTCCCAAATATAGAAAGGTGATCCTTTAACTGGTTGATTCCATCATTCCTTGACAATTTGCATAAAGTCTGGCTCCTTTACCCAGAGAGGGATGAATCTAAAGGGGATGGGACCCAGATCAAGGTGAGCTAGAATTTCTAGCTTTATGGGCTTATGGTTCGAGACGCTGCTGGAAAGAATATGCATTCTAGGCTCTAAACCTAGCAGCAAATAGGAGCTTTGAATAAAAAATCTATCTAGCCTGGCAGTAATATGTCCAGGGCCCACTCTTTTATTAGACCAAGAGTACTTACCGGAAGAAGGTTTGATATCCAGCAAGTCCCTGTCCTGCATAATGTCCTCCACCCATTCCCTTGCCAGATCTCGAACTGTGTTGCCTCCCCTTTTTTCAGATGGATGAAGAGTGAGATTGAGGTCTCCAGCAATAATTATATTTTCCAGATTTGTCAAATCTGCTTGGTGCCTTATAGAATCCCAATAGTCTTTTTTTTCCCCAACATTGACTGGAGAGTAAACATTGAAAAGACAAAAAGTTTCCTTAGTGTCCAAATTCTGCATTTTCAGCAGCAACCAATGAGTGTTCCTAGCCTCAAATAGGACTGTAAATTTGTTGACGTTCCAAAGAGTGTCTATCCCTCCTGAGGCACCCCGGGCAGAGATTGCTCTTGCTTCACTTTTAATCCAAAGTTTCTTGCTTGCTTGAAGGAAGGCTATGTCTTCCAGCTTTGTCTCCTGGATGAGAAGTGTGTCTGGGGTTTCTGTTCTGATTAAGCTTCTGATGGCTTCTTCCTTTGCTTTGGTCCCCATACCTCTACAATTCCAGGAGATGACCTTCATTATTTATGTTTCTGGTGGGCTCCCTTGGAGCCTTGGGGTTGGTTTTTCAGTATCTTAGGCTTTGGGGCTAGCAGTTTTTCCAAAGTTGGTTGGTTGCCCTGAAGTTTATCTTTGTAGGTCTCCTGCTCCCTTTTTTCCCTGTCAGTTTTCTGGCCTCTTGTAGATCTTCTTACCGAGGTTTGGGACTCTCATATTTCTCCTTCCTCTTCTGATTCGTCTGTTTCCTGCTCTTCTTCCTCAACTTCTATAGTCATACCTTTGGGATCTTCGGCACTTGTTCCTTTGTGGGAGGCTGAGGGAGTACCTTTGCTTGAAGGAGCTATTTTTGGGGCCTCGGTCTCCTGAGTAGCTTCTGTCTCCTTTTGTACCACGACCTCCTGTGTGTTCTCTAGTTGTGAGCTCAGAGGATCGAACTTATTTTCTAGAACAGGTTTGAGTGGGATCTGCTGGGCAATGGCCTGGTGAGGTCCTTTTCCATTAGGGCCTCCCAGCTTCTGATTCTTGAGATAGGGTTTGGATTGCTTGACTTGATTCCATCCATCCTCTTTCCCCTGCACAGCCTCATTGTTGGTCGGGCAGCCTCTGGTGAAGTGGCCATAAACATGGCGTTTCCGACATTTGAAGGGCAGTTTCTCATAGTCCAGTTTCTGTAAATGCGTCTAGCTTCCGACCTTTAATGTGATGGCCTCTGGTAGTCCCACCTCCAGATCTACTTCTACACAGATCATGGCACAGTCATATTGGTCACTATTGTTCGCTCGATCTATAAAATTCCCCAGAGCATTTCCAATGTGCCTCAGAGAGTCCCAATTCCAACAGTGTACTGGGAGATTTGGAAGTTTGAACCACACCGGGACTTCTTTGGGCACATCTACTACCGGATCGAAGTCCGGGGTCCATTTATTCAAATACAGACCCTGAGGGCCCATGAAGTAGGGGCCATTTTGGAAGATCAGATCTTTGTCATCCTTTGATGTGAATTCGAAAAGGAAGTATCCTCTCCCCAGAAAGTAAGAGGTGACACTTTCTTTGATCAACTGCGCCCAGTTTCTGTTGACCCAGCTTTCATTGGATTTTGGGGATGGCCATAGCCCAGTGAACTGGCCGATGAGAGCCCGTTCGGCCAATGACAGAGCAACCTGGATCGAGGTTTCTGGAGGGAGGGAGATCACAGGAATATCGTCCAATTTTTTAACAAATTTCGCAGCTTCAGTATTTTTCTTCTTTGGAAGCCCAGCCAAGAGCCGATTGAAAACCTCAGAAGGCGAGCTCGGCGAAGGAGGTGGAAGGGACGCCTGGGGAGTGCCCAGCCCCTCCATGGTCGCAATCCCTAGGATCGGGCCTGTCCAGTCCTTCCTTGAAAAAATCCCTCGTATTAGAGTAATTGGGCTTAGCAGCGAAAAAAATCACCCCGTTTGACACCTGCAACATCCAAAATTAGTATTGAAAAAAATATTACTTTAAGATTTCACATGAATTATTGGGAGGAATGGATGTTATCCTCCCCACTGAAGTTCAATTATCTCAAGGCTAATAATATTATACATAGTATCACTAGTACTATATTTCAGTTTTGTAATATATATAAATAAATAAATTCATAATTTATTTTATCCCATATCTTCATTTAAAAGGAGAGAATTAACCATCAATTTTCATATCTAATTTGGTGGAGTTGGATTATCATGATATTATCCTCCAAGATAATTGATACAATGGTAAGATACTAATTGCAACCTCTAGATGTTGGTATCAACCACAACCCTCTAAACATAATTGATTCATATATGTATAAAACACCCCCACCAGTTTGGGGGTGTTATATTGTAATGAGATTTAATTAGGTACCTTGAAGTTGAAGCAACTCTTGCCATAAAGGTGGGATCATGATCAATCACAATGGATTTCGGCCTTGTTAGGGTCCTAACCCCACTAAACCCTAAATTAGATAGAATACTATGTATTGTTATGTAAGGAAGGCCATCATTAGTAAATAAGGCCGGCCTATGTAGTAGTGTGAACATAACTATTTTAAGAAAGCTTACTAGAAGGTTCCACCTATTAGAAAGTTCCTTCTCTAGAATGTTCTTAGGGGATAGAATTAGTATATATAGAGGTAAAATGTGTCTTGTGGAATCATTTGTAATCTGAGCTCTGCTCTATTAGAGGTTTCCCCCTCAAAGAGGCAAGTGAACAGTGCTTCCCTATTAATAAAGGTATCATAATTTGGCTCATATTGTCTTGTGTTCACTATTATGTTTCTTTCTGCATTATATATGGATAATATTTGTGTTTTTTCTCTGAATATTTCTATTTGGTACCTTACAAGTGGTATCAAACCACTTTCCTCAAAAAAAAAATTTATAATTTTCGTCAGTCTAGAGACGTGTTTCGGTGTTTATAAAGAACACATAGATCTATCTTTAAGCAAGTAAATATATGGTTAGGGAAGCATACATGCAGGAACTATAAGAGGATTCACCTTGTTGGAAACCTTGGTAACCCCTGTTAGTACCCCTTCAAGTAGTACCACATCAAATAGCACTTGTACATGGAATTTCACTCCCACGTACCCTCCAGTATATCAAAATTCCTATAGGTATCTTGAAACCCACCTTAGATCAGTCACTTTATTTCCTTACTGCTATAGTGGCACCATGAACAACACTCGAGAAGAATACTCTTGTATACCTAGGTAATCTATTACTACAGTTAAGGGTACGGCCAACCCTCCTCAGTTAGAGCCCTTAGATATTGGGTCAAGTACTACAATTGGACCCAAGTATATCATAGAGCCATAACATAGGGTGTTTAGCACAGGGAACTCTCTTGTCCTTAGGAACCTTCAAAACCCTACTCCTTGTTGTCAATCCAGAAACGATGTTTAAATTTTTCACATCCATTCCTTGGAAACCCTGCTTTCTGCATCTAAGCGGTGAAATTCCTACACAATTTTCAATATTCAAAATTATGGCATTCTGTCAGTGCAATATTATTTAGCCAGGAGTATAACTCTGCAAGAGTAAAAAAAAAAGATTATAAAGTGGTCTCATCAGCACCCGTATTTGGGACCTATATCAATAGATTCCTCACTTCACATTAATCGCAGTGGTACCCCTCTTTTATAATCATGTTTTTGTACGAACCCATCTGCCCTATTATTGCCTTCACATTCATACAACTCTCCAGTAAGCCTTTTAGTGTGGACTCACTCACCCCCTTCTATTTCTTAGCTATACCTCTTACTTTTGCACCCTCCCCAGATGGAAACCCAAAACCAAGAATATAACAACCACATTGCATCCCTGGAAGAGTCCTACGCAAACTTACAGACCCAATTCAAATAATATCAAGTTAATGTCGATCAAAATTTTATTGTAGTTAATTCCCAACTTGCTACGATTAATTCCAAGCTAGCTAGACTAGACGACCTCCCTGCCCAGATGTCAACCCTGTCAATAATTCTTGATAAATCCAAGGGCCATGACTCCCTGGAACAACCTTTACACCGAGATGGAGTCAAATCATCCCATTCCATGAAGCTTCACTCTAACTCCTTTTCTCACGATCTGCACCTTCCTAAAGTGGATGTGAATAAATTTGATGTCCCTTACCCCACTGGCTACATCACTCAAATGGAACACTATTTATTGTTGCATGGCATCACCCATGACTTAATGAAACTTTTTGTGGTGTCCTCTATTTAGATCCAGAGCGTTGGTAATGGTGGCATTGGCGTAAGAATCCACATCGAGGTTATATTGCTTAGAATCAACTTGGTGTCTATCTTTATGAATGTTTAGACATAAACACTCATCATCTGGGTCATTTGACCAATCTTAAACAGTTAATTACAATTGAATACTAAATCATTTCTTTTGAGAAACTATCTTTCCACACTGAAGGAATGTTGGACACCTTATTCCATGAATGTTTTGTTAGTGATCTCAAGGAAGACATCCATGCTCACGTATTAATGGCTCGCCCTAAGACGTGGATTGAATCCACTCACAAAGCCAGGGAAGCACAACATGTGGTCACTACTCAAATAAAAAAATCATTATTTATTCCCCATCAATGCCCCACCAATCCTAATCTTCCCTCTCCTCCTCTCAATTTCCACAAATTAAGTGGTTGAATGACAACTTAAAGGGATTTGCTACAATTGTGATGAAAAATACTTTATGGGGCACAAATGTAAGGAGCATAAACTTTTTATGGCCATCTTTTAGGACATTTCTGAAAATGATGGCCATCCAAAATCGTTGCCTCAACTAGATGATAACATTCCTCCCTCTGATCAACCCGATCTAGAACCCCTAACCATGCATGATCTAACCGATATTTTAGCTCCCCAAACTCTTAAATTATTTGGCTATATCAAGCATTGTAAGGGCATTATCCTCATTGATAGTGGCAACACCCATAACTTTATTCATCGTAGAGTTGCTCAAGAGACCCATTGCCATATCCATGCAGTCAAAAATTTTCAGATCATGATTGCTAATGGAGGTTTCATGAAATGTGGGGGTCATTGTGAAAATGTGTGCCTTCAAATTGGTGATTATTCTTTGAAATCCCACATGTTTTCCATTGAAATGGGGAGTTGTCACATGGTTCTAGGGTTGAATGGTTATGCACTATAAGCCCCATCACCATGTATTTCAAGGACTTATACATGAGCTTCCAGTGGGTTTAGCATCATTGCACTTTCCAAGGAATCATGGTTGGTTTACTTGAGATTGTTAGTTCACACTGTATGGAAAAAAATCCTCAAAAAGGGCCATTATAGAATTATTTCCTAGTTCCATGTTATTCAAGCCTTTGAGAATCCCTCCCAAACCATTCATCCCGAAACGAAAATTATTGTATCCAAACACCACTCATTTTTTGAAAGCCCCCAGGGTCTCCCAGAAGTTGTTTAGTGATCTTTATGAGATATTATGGGTTGATTTTCTTGTGAGCTTGTTTGAATGGCTATAAAGACTTGAGGAAAATCTTGGGTATCAATAGTGGAGGGAAGGTAAAAGTGTAACCTGGAATGCTTATAATTTGATCACATTACAGAGTTGTGATGACCTTATAGCAAGAGCTATGGAATTTGGGTTAAGAGTACCTTGGAATCTTATGTTATGGAGTTTCAAACAGAGTAGTTCCAGTCATATTTACAAGCTAAAGATCAATTTATGATAGAACATAGGGGAAAGTTAGTAAAATAATTTCTTACATTTTTGGTGAACAAGGAGTTGTTTCCCTTTACACCAAAAGATATGGAAGCAAAAAATATGCATTAAGGGGGTCGTTGTGATGGTGTTGGTATAATGAAAGATTATATGGGGGTACAAGAAACCATGGAGAAATCTCAAGCAAGAAAAAACACAGATAATACCTTAAGGCATGCTATTATAATTGACCATTGGTGGTTAAGATAAATGAGGTCAATTTGTGAATGAAGAGAAATTATAAGCAATGGAAATAATAATGAGTTGTGACAATGAGAACTGGAATATCTAAGAAAAATAGGATAAAAAACTACGTGATGGTTACAAGGAAGAGAAATGTTGATAAAGGAAGACCCCATTGAATAGAAGGAGAGTAAGGGAACATCCACGAGATTCGAGGGACAAGGAAAAGGATCCATGAAGGTGGATGCAAGAGCATAAACATATGGATCAAAGACATTGCCACACACCATGATACCTTTAACAAACCAATTAATGGGAATTTAACACAAATATGCACCATGATGATGCAATTGTTGATATATTCTAGCTATTGTGACCCTAGAAGGCAACATTGTAGATTTAACCTTGTACAATATTTACTGCAAATAGATTTTCAGTAAAAGAACAGAAAAGAAACAATGGCAAATACAAACATTACAATGGACATGAAAACCAAGGCAACATGAAAAATGAGGCAAAAAATGTGACACGTTTCTCGAGGAAAAAATTATCGAGGGAGCTTCCCCTGCACCCCCCAAGGGGGTCCTAGCGGCCCCCCCTCAAACCCCCCCTGCACGCTCGCCACAACGCAGACTCTACTGCTCATGCAAAGAATATAACACATACCCAACATTCTCCCACTTGTTGTTTTATTTGAATACAGGGGGTTACAGGGTTACATAGTCAACAATCGAGGGCGGCAATGCCCATGGATCCTCTACACCAAGAGAACTTTGCAGTGCTCACAGATTTTGTTAATGAATCTGCAACATTCTTCAAAGTGTCCACCTTCATCAGCAATACTTTCTTTTCTTCAACCATGTCTCTCACAAAGTGATATTGAATATCAATGTATTTGAATGATAAGTCGAGTTATTCGCCAAAAAAATTGCACTCTGACTATCACAATCTATCCTTACAGCTTGTTGTACCAACCCAATACCTAAACACAATATTTGTAACCATATTTATTCCTTACTTGCATGAGTGGCTGCCATATATTCAGCTTTTGTAGTTGAAAGTGCCATTATAGCCTATCTTTTGCTCATCCAACTTATTGCTCCTCCAAATAGCTTAAACACATACCCACTTGTAGATCTCCTACGATCCAGATCTCCAACCCAGTATGCATCCACAAAGCCATGTATATCCACCACTCTGTCCAATCTCGGTCTTCCTTGGTAGCACAATCCATAGCTAGCAGTGCCACACAAATACCTGAAAACCCTTTTTATTGTTGTCCAATGATCCTTCCATGGTTTTGACATATACCTGCTCAAAACTCCCATTGCATGTGCAATGTCCAGTCTAGTAAAGACCATTGCATACATCAAACTTCCAACTGCATTTGCATATGGAACACGAGACATGTCCTCCTCCTCTTCATGTGTCTTGGGACACTGATCCACAGATAAATTTGCACCAATAGGAATAGGAACCTTCATCGGTTTACA
>SNQJ01S0034794.1:148342-164138 GCA_010110895.2 Picea sitchensis | reverse complement strand
AATCTCAGGAACTCCCAGTCAACACAATCAAAAGCTTGTTTGAGATCTAGTTTCAATACTAAGGCTTTTAAATTAAACTTTTTTATGCTGTGGATACCTTCGTGAGCAGCTCCTATCGCATCCTGTATCCTTCTGCCCTGCAAAAACCCCAACTGTTCGGCTGAGAGACTTTTTTCAAGAAATGGCTTGATCCGGTTAGAAATAACCTTGAATATAAGTTTATAGATAAGATTACAGAGGGCAATCGGACGGTAATCACCGAAGGTAAGTGGTTTACTTTCTTTTGGGATCAGAACAATAAATGTAGAATTTAGACTGCCCACTATCTTTCCAGTTGTCCGGGAATTTTCCACCATCTGGAGAAGGTCCGTCCCCACAAGATCAAAGAAATGACAAAAAAACTTAGTCGACCATCCATCCGGCCCGGGGCTTCTATCTGTTTTGAACTTGGTCAAGATTAGTTTAAGCTCAGCCAAAGTAACCGGTTTTGTGAGTTCGGCAGCCTCAATATCAGTTACAAATCGAGGGAAGAGACTGACCATGGAAACCATCCCTCGATGATCAAGATTTGTAGACTTTTTGTATAGGCTGCTGAAATGTGAAACCGCCTATTCCTGGAGAGCCTTCTGCCCACTGTAAATAACATCATCCCTGCCTTTTATCGACCAGAATTTTTTTTTCTCTCTATTATAACTGGCCACTTTATGGAAGTATCTAGAGTTTGAATCACCACTGCTTAACCATGTTTCACGGCTGCGAAGTCTCCAGCTGTTTTCCTCCGCCAGCAGGAGGGAGGCTCTATTGGACTCAAGCTGATTAAGGATGGCCGACTCCTCCAATGTCAGTGCAACTCCGGACGATTTGTGGATGAGAAATGAGATATCCGCTTCCAGATTAATTAGGCACAATTTTTGCTTAGCTTTTGTTTCGTGGAACCATTCCTTCGATTTGGATTTGAGCTCCTTGAGCTTCCAAACCAGGCGCCGTTGGGGATTCATCTCCGATTGAAACCTTGGGTCATTCCAGACCACATGCACTAAATCCGAATAAGCCTCCACCGAAAGCCAGTGGTGATTAAATTTGAAAGGCGGAGAAGGGTGTAAGACGGGAAACCTCAGTTGCAGAAGAACAGGCGCATGGTCTGACACAAATGGAAACTCAACCCAAGAGGAAGGATAACCCGACGCTTCTACAATGCTTTCAGCAACAAAAAAGCGATCCAGTCTTCTGGCAATCGCAGCAGATCCCGACCGCCCATTTCTCCAGGTGGGAGTAATACGGCAGGGGCAAAAATCGATCAAGTTATTTTGTTCAAAAATCATTTTGTAGTTTGCTTCCGGAGGACCTGGAAGGAAAGAACCACCCCAATTTTCATCAGCCGACAGAATAAGATTGAGATCACCTCCAACGATGAGGTTAGGGACGGAGAGAAGGCCAATTGAATCAAGATTTTTCCAGAATCTAAGTTTGTCCACACAGGGTCCATATATATTCAGTAATGCCACATTCTGCTTAGACGCGAGGCAAAGGCCAATAAGCAGAATACCCCCACTGGAAATGTAGGGTCTCAAGTGGAAAAGGCTGGGGTCCCATGCCACCAGCAGTCCTCCGGACAAACCAACGGAATTTACAGCAGCAGAAAACCACGAAGGATGAAAAGAATGAAAGAAATCTCTGGCTTTGTGGTCGGCAGAGAGTGTTTCTTGAAGAAATATAATATCAGGCCTTTGGCACTCAAGTAATCTTCTGAAGGAGGCAGCCTTGGATATGCCTCCTATCCCCCGAATGTTCAAGGAGAGAACTAACATTACTTGGATCTCGCCAAAGCTTTCAATGCTCTAAGGGCTTTGTTGTCGTGAGAAGAAGGAGCTGTATCAGATTGTTGTGCAATCAATGTTTCCTTTTTTTTCCTGGAGCTTCTGGTCTGAAGAGGAGAAAGCTCAGTGCTGATGCCACGCGACCACGAAAAAGTTTTTTCCTCCAATTCCATTGGCGATTTTGAAGAGGTACCTTCCTCGGGGACAGGCATGAGAAGTTCTTTGCCACGATAAGTCTGAAGCTCCACTGTGTTCGCTGGCAGAGTGGAAGAGGGTGAAGCTAGATTAATGTTTTCCAATGACGAGGGAGCCATCCGTTCAGTCAACGATAACCCAGGAGGCATCTGAGGGGTGGCCGAAATAAGGATCTCCTCCAGTTGTGAATCAATAACCTGCTCGGGCTGGCTGTAGCCGGGAGTCACCCAAGAATCCGGTTCTGTCCCCCATATTGTGTGTTTTGAGCTAGAAGCGGCTGACGTGTGAGATGAAGTTGAAAGATCAGGGTAAGTAGGAACAGTGGCTACAATAGGAGTCGGAGAGGGTTCAGAGGCTGGATGGAAAAAGGATTCGGGCAAAGGTAACTGCAAGGCTTCTGGAGTGGGATGAGCAGAAGTAGGTTGTGAGGTGAGCCAAGAGAAGCTTTTTAAGGAGTCATTCTCGATTGAAGTGAGTGTGGAGTAGAGAACTGGGCATATCTTCTTCAGAATGGCCCGAGGGGAGACCTCAGCAGTGGGAGAAGAAGGATCGGGGGAGACCAAAGGTACATCCAGATAAGCTAGAGCATGGTCAGAAGAGGGATACTCCGGCGGGTTAAGGAAGAGATCAGAATCAGTCGACGAGTCAGTGGGAAGTTTGCCTGGACAGGAGTTGCGGAGATTTCCTGTTTCCCGACATCGGTTACAGTGAAAGGGGATCCCCAGGAAGTCCAACTTCTGTAGCATCTTTCGCCCCCTCCACTCAATCACCAAGGAATCAGGCAATCCTGCAGTAATATCTATTTCGACCAACACTTTCCCCATTGTTCTCAGTGGATTGTTGAGGGAATTAGTGTCCAGCGCAATAAAGCTCCCTAAGGAGTTTGCTATGGCTTTCAGGGCTCCTTCATTCCACAAGTACAATGGGAGTCCCGGCAGGAGCACCCAAAGGTGTCGATAAGAAAAATAGTCAGTATCTGGATTGAAATCCAACCTCCATCGTTTGATCATAAGACTACTACCTCCAAAATTCCAATGGGAAGACAGTAGAAGAGCTGCATCAGCAGGTGAGTGACAGTAGAAGCATAACCAACCTTTCTTTAGATAATGGACCTCCGGCGAGTAACCAAGTAGAGGACACCAGGATTTATTGATCCAATCCTCCAGTGGCAGAGGGTTTAAACTCTTGTATGAGATCCTGCCAACTAGAGCACAGGATGACATTTTGCACAAATCTTCCAAGCCCACACCGTCGCCCAAGACCAGCCGAGCCGATTTCCTTTTAGCTTTCCACACTTTACGGCTATTTGATGTTTTTTTGATAGAATGGGGGACAGAGGGGCCAGGAAAGGTTCTGACAGAGGCTTGGGGATCCCCTCCAGGAGGACAGAACTGTTCCCCAGAAACTACAGCTGGAGAAGCAGGGATAAAATTAAAAGGAGTTCTGGAGGGAAGCTGCTGGGAGTTTGAAATGAGAGCGTCGACCTTTTCGAAGAGTCCCTCCTGTTGCCAGTAGGGATCGTCGGAAGCTTCCAACAGTGAAGGAGTCCGTGAATCCATAATGGGGAGACAGGCTACCCACCGATATACTAAAAACAGAAAAAGACAGAGAAAGGGAGAGTGGGTGGGCCAGAGGACCGAGAGTGAGAGGCGTCGGGGGAGAAACTGTAGATCAGTAGAAACAAGGACGGGATCGAGTAAAAAGGTCAGTATACTGTGCAGGAATACAGATCAGTGTATACTGGGTGGGGGCAGTTTCAAAGGAAGCTCTTCGGGAGCAGAAAATAATTAAAGGAAGATAAACTAGTGGTGGGTCACTCTACTAGTGCGCTAAAACTCAGACGTCCCAACTAAATCAAAATAAGGGGAAAATCCACTCAAACCTCGGGAAAGCAGAGAAGAAGTCCGACCCATCGAATCTTCCAGTAACAAAGAAAGTCTGATGTAGACGACACAATGTCCCCAATGTTGTCTATGGTCACCCTTCTGAGGAGCACAGTCCAAAAAAGCACAAATGGCAGAGTGTGGAGCTCAGTGAGAAGGGTCAATCGACCGCTAAGAGACCGATCAGTCTTTCAATAAAAAGGGGGACCGATAGCGTCGACCCGGAACAACGGAGACAGTATCAGAAGAGCTGAGCGGATACGACAGTGGCACCTAAGGATACAGACATTAGTCCTTCTGTCAATGGCGCCCAAATCACCCATTCAAATCTCTGCAATCGCCCGCCATTGTCCACTTTGAGATAGCTCAAGTTAAAACTTGCTAACATATTATTTTACCTATCTATCTACTGCCCCTTGTGTGCCTTTGCAGTCCCTTTCACATCGATATTGATGTCTAAACTAAAGGTTAAATTAGGTTGTTCATGGAGGTACAATGAACAAAATTCGAACTGAAAATCTATTGCAAAAGGTACATACATAATGTATCATATGAAAATGTGTAGTTTTTATAAATAAAGACTATTTACATGTAATAACAACAAATATACGAATATAATATCTTACATGAAATTGTATAATTTTATAAGTGAACCATGTTTACTTACAATAACAACATATATAATATATATTATAATATGTCCCATAGATATGAAAGGCAAATATCACACTTTTTAAATAAGGTGGTATATATATATATATATATATAATATTTATTGTATAATGATAATGTAAATAATTTAAAATGTAAAAATAATNTATATATATATATATATATATATATATAAAAAGGGGTTTTATAGAGTTATGTTATATATATTATAATTATATTATATTGAAATTATATATATATATATAAATGTATACTTATATGGTTAAAATGAATGTTATAACATAATATACAACATAATAGATATAATAGATATAATAGATATGTTGTTAAAATGGATTATATATAAAACAATCATAATAATAAATAAATTATATTTTTTAAATGTTTGTTTTACATATTTTATAAAGATTATGGTGACAAGAGTATAATAACATAAATTATTGTTTCAACAATTAGTGAAATAAATCTATATTGATGAGCACTATCCTAATATAATGTGAAGTTGAAAGGGCTAATCATAGTATAGCAATATCAATTCAATATATGTAATGATATAACAAGTGTGTTTATATATTATATGTAGGGTTGTGAAAGGCAAATTAATATTATAATATATGTGTCAGGTCAACATAACATTGATTAGATGATTGAATGGTGTAATAGTTATAATGAGAGTGCATACAAAATAGAAGATAGGGTAACGTTCTTGGTGTGCTCTTAATGTGAGATAGGTTAAAAGAAGAAGAAGAAGAAGAAGAATCATGAAATAAGTAATAGAAGTAAAGTGAATTATGGAAAAGATGACGAGGATATAAGAATGACAAGATAGTTAGTATGTAATAATGATGGAAAATTAAGGGAGAATATTAATGATAAATAATCAAGTATACAAGAATGCCAAGTAGTATAAAGTATTAGAGTGTGAAGTGACATACAAGTAGGTGAGATGGAAAAAGTACACGTTTTATGCAATGTGATATATATAACAATAAGGTGTTGACATGAAGGGTGGTTGAAGATAGTGAGAGGATATGCACAAAGTGTATTAAGAACATAACATGGAGTAAATGATGGTTAGATAAAAATAGATGTAACATAAAGATAATAAATAAATAATGATATAATACAAAGGTTATCAATGTAATACAAGGTGTGAGAATGTAAGAAATGCAACATGATACGATGTTACAAAGGGTAGTAGACAATTGAGATAATGTGTATATAAAAATAATAATTAATAAGTAGGTTAGAGCATAACACACAAAAGTAAGTGAGAGTATGAACGAGAATTATAGTCTAAGGACAATGCTATAATAAGGGGGTTAATTACATTAGAGAGATGATCAAAGTCAACAAAGATTGTTTATAATTATCAAGATACCCTAGGTGGTATTGTATGTATGACTTAAGGAAGTTTATATCGAACTCAATATAAGATTCACTTTTAGTTTTAGACACATTTGGGTACTCCTCCCGAGCCTTCCATTACATATGTGGAACAAAAAAGCCTTGGAAGCGGTTGGGAATGCCATAGGCAGTTTCCTAAAAATAGAAGAAGCTGACCTACAATCATTGGATAAAAGAATGATGAAATTTTTAGTTGAACTAGATGTCCATGAAGGACTCTTGGAGGTTCTTGAGATTGAATGGAGGGGTCTTTTATTTGTCTAGCGACTGGACTACTTGGGTCTACCGTTCCGTTGCACCCTTTGCAGGCAGACATGACATTTGTGCAAGGATTGCACTACTATGTATGGTTTCTTTCCGAATGATGATTCAACAGATGATACTCTTAGAAATAGTGTAACTCTATTGGAGGAGGATGATGTTCTTGTGGACTATCCTGGACTCTGCTATGAGGACATTCCTGCAACTATGGACACGACTTTTATTAGTAAGTTGAAACATTTATGTCCCAAGTTATATTCTTCTTTAACGACATGGGAACGAGACCATTTAAACTCTATAATCTTCCCTGACCAACCTAAAAGGCCGGCTACTGATTCTGATAAGTTCACAAAGTATACTACGGTTAGTCAGACTATGGATGGGGAAGTTTCTCGAAGTCCTCCAGTGGTTTCTCCTACTGAAGTGGTAACAAACCTTTCCACTAGTACTTTTGGGTTAGAGACTGATACTTTCGTCCCTGGTTACGCTGAACCTGCTCTTAGTGACAATGCTCTAGACTCTCTGTTATTAGATTTAATTCCTACAGGGGCTAGAGTTTCTAATACATTACTGATACCAACCTTCATAGGTTCTACTCCTGTGGCAAGGCCATCTTTTTTAGGATCTACTTCTGAAAATAAAGGGAAGGGTCTCACTGATACAATTGACCTTACGTGGTCAAGGGGACTGGGGTTCGAAGTATCACCAATTAAAACTCGAAGTGCCTGTAGAAAGGTGGGAACTACTATCAACCCTTTACCTATTGTTTCTAATACTACTACTGAACTTGGGGCGCTTAGAGGTTTAAAAGCCTTGGAAAGGGATAAAAATTATTTTAGTATCTGATCTAGGTGGATATCGATGGCCACCCACCTTTTTCAACTGGCTCAAAACAATTTTTTTGGCAATTTTGGCAATTTACTATTTTTAGCAGGTTTTAACTTCCAGGGCCATTTTGAGGGCCTAAATGAAGGTTTTTCGAGATCAAGGTTCTCAATTGTTATCGAAGGCATGATTGAGCCCCCAAAATGAATCTCCTCGATGATACCTTTCCAACGAGCTATCATACACCTAAAACGAAGATCGTATGCAAAAGTTACGGCCCCAGGAAGTTGATGTACTAACTTACCCAAACAGGGCCTGCATGACTTTTGGCGGTTCATCTCATAGGGTTAGGTTTTTGGATGTCTAGGAATTTTGACATTCCTTTTTATTGTAAAAAGGCCTTCAGAGCCTCATTGTAATCATCTTCTTGCAAATGCGAGTAGCCGTCACATCTCTTCTCAGAGATAAGCTGCCACCATTCTAGCGAGTCTTTCACTCTGTATTTTTACAGTCTCTGTACATTTATTTCATTAATAGAAATCATGTATTATTGCATCTCTGTGTTTATGGTTGCATCTCTGATATATTTCTGTTAAATTACTGAATATACACGATATCTTTGTGAATTTATTTATTATATCTCCGCTCTCATTTCATGACGAAAATAATCCGGATCAGTGGTATCAGAGCAGGCTTCTCTTGATCATTTTTTCAGTGCATGTCCCCGACGAGGTTCGAGTATAGAAATTTGGGTCTCGATCTTGTTTCTCTTGAAGACAATCTCTCTCGCACACCCAAGAAACCCTCAATGGCGGAAGAAAAGAAAATCAACGGAGCAGACAATCCTATCAATCTGTTGCATGAGCAAGCTCTCACGCGACAAAGGGATGAAATGATGGAGAATTTTTCCCACATCCTTAAACACCTACTGATAACATCAGGAGCATATTCATCAAGCAGCCACTTTGGAGGCACCTCTCCTTTCAAGGTACAAGTTAATTTTGATATTCTTGTATTTGAAGGACAAATAGATGCAGAAGCCCTAGAAAAATGGTTAACTTCTACTAGAAGGTTATTTCTGTTCACAATTTTTTTAGACAAAGCGAATCACCGCCGCGCTCCTTAAAGCTCTCCCTCTTGTAAAACATTGGTGGGAAACTTCTGGGAGAAAAAGTTCCTGATGGAATATATGGGGCGATCCCACTTGGGATTTTTATGGATGCGGTAAAGGAACAATATTACCACGTTTGCAACTATGAGGACGATTACGTATGGATGGACCACACTACGACAAGAGAGGGCCAGCGGTTCGGAGTTCACCAATACCTTCCGTACCTTGCGCACCAAGTTGGGTATCAAAGACTCCGGTGACATTTGGTTATGAAATCTGGTAAGGGCTCTGATTATCGGTGAAATGGACTTTCAGACATCCTCATCACTTGGTGTTGCTTATCGGTATGTTGTTAAAATTGGTAGAAATTTAAGCACCCGGAACAAATGGGAATTTAGGTTTGCAAATCCCTTGACAGCTAAAGAGTATGACAAAGAAAAGACGACCCTAACAAATAGTCTCGCGAAAACCAATCCAAGACCTTACAAAGAAAGAAGGGTCCGCGGGGAAGACAAAGAAGGACACAAAAAATGGTGTGATTTCCACGAATCCACAGCTTTAACATCGATAGATGTCGCCAGCGGTCATTGGTGGCGAGATCAAAGACAATGAGGCAAACCGATTGATGTCGATTGAAAATATTGGTAAAGAATGAGATCGGTGGCGCTTACTGCTATTGTCGCGACACAACAATTCAACTAGAAGAATAAATAGATCACGAAGAGGCCTTTTTCATTCACATATGTGGGTGAAGGGGACCTGCTACATTTTATTTTGATAGCGGAAGCCGAGGAAAACCTCATCTCGGTGATTCGTCAAGCGGTTAGGATTGTATCGACAACACCACATCCCCAACCATACAACATCAGTTGGCTTTGGAAAGGAACCCGAGACCTCCGTGTCGATAGCGGTGCGATTGTCATATGGAGTCCAACCCTTCAAGGATGAGGTATGTGATGTTTCCCCTTTGGATGTACGGCGAATGTTCTCTTGGGCCAACCATATGTGGAACACCATGTTGTTTATAAGTCACTTGAACCTGTAGTATCATTGTTACTTTGGGGGTCATATCTACAAAATACCGAGGTAGTTCCAACTATTGTTCCACCCTAAAAAGAATTAACCATAGGTGGTATCTCATCTTTGCAAAAGTCGGCTTCTTCACAATCTGTTCAAAGGGGAATAGAAGGACACTAAAACCACTACAACCTCAAGCCCCGACACCTTCTATCAGGCGGAGTCGACAAGGTTGCGACAAAGCACAAAGATTCATACCGCACCTTCCTCTCATGTAGCTCTAATTTTTGAACAACCTCATCTTCAAAAGGTTCATGCGGACTACAAACTAAGCAGCATGATGTCTCCAACAATACAAGCTGCTAAGCCTAGTTGCGGATCTAACAAAGCGGCTTTCAATCTCCCACAGGATAAGCATAATGGGGGACCATTTGGCACCTAAGGAGGAGGGTGATCGGTGGATATCGGTGGCCCGCGGACATTTTTCGAATGGCTCAAAGAACAATTTTGGCAATTTTGACATTTACTATTTTTTAGCATGTTTTAACTTCGGGGCCATTTGGGGCCTAAATGAAGGTTTTTCGGGATCGAGCACCTCAATTGTAGCCGAAGGATTTAATTTTTTCCCATAAAATATTTCTCCTTGATGATACCTTTCCAACTGACTATCATACGCCTAAAGAAAGCGAAGATCGTATGCAAAATTACGACCCAGAAGTTGATGTACTAACTTACCCAAGCGGGGTACATGACTTTGGCACTGCTTCTCTAGGGTTAGGTTTTGGATGTATAGAATTTTGGCATTCCTGTTTATTGTAAAAAGGCCTTTAGAGCCTCAATGTAATCATCTTCTGTCGAATCACGGTAGCCGTCACATCTTCTCGGAGATAGTACGCCACCATTCTAGCAGTCTTTCACTCTTTATTTTTACAGTCTACGTACATTTCTTTCATTAATAGAAATCGTAACATTCGTATCTACGTGTTTATGGTTGCATCTCATTATATCATTCTAGCGAGTCTTTCACTCTGTATTTTTACAGTCTCTGTACATTTCTTTCATTAATAGAAATCATGTATTACTGTATCTCTGTGTTTATGGTTGCATCTCTGATATATTTCTGTTATATTACTGGATATACGCGATATCTATGTGCATTTCTTTATTATATCTCCGCTCTCATTTCATGTCGAAAATAATCCGGATCAATATCCCTCAATATCAGAGGGGTTGGAGGACCCCTGAAACAAGCCTCCCTGTGTAGATTGTTGAAAAATACCTCTCCAAGTATTGTTTTCTACAAGAAACTATGGTGCTTGCGGATAAGGGAAGAAATTTTATGTATAAGCTTCGGCCTAAATGGATGATCTGTGTTGTTAGATCAATGGGGACTTCTGGTGGTTTACTTGCATCTTGGGATCCTAATTTGTTTTTTTTTTACCCTTTTCTAAGTACATGTGATATTCTTTTGTGAGGATACTTTATATTGGATAAAAGGAAGCTATCACAACTAAATGTTTATGCACCCTGACAGGACAAAAAATATTTTTGGATCTCAGTGGAAGCTTCAGGTATCTTAGCACATAAGGATCTAATAATTACCGGAGACCTAAATTTCACTACTTCATCCGCAGAGGTCTAGGGGCAATCAACTCTACAAGACTCTTTGGCGATTTTTTTCAAATCCCTTTTCTTAAAAGACTCTTTAGTTGATGTTTCTCCTTTTGAGATTGTTCCGACATGGAGGAATGGCTGTGCATGGGTGGATAGTATTGCAAAAAGACTTGATAGAATATATATTGCAGAGGATCTCTTGGCTACTACTCAGAGGTACATGACTTGGGTTCAATATCTATTTCTATCATACCATGCTCTGGTGTTTCTAGAGTTTGGAGTTGGGATCCCGAGGGTGTTGTATCCTTTTAAACTAAACCCGGTGTGGATTGGGGAAGAGTACTTTGAGATAATGGTAAAGGATGTCTGGATGGATCCTGGTCTTCTAAATATTATAGGTGCTCAAAGGATATTGGTGGGGGAACTCACTTCTTTAAAATCACGAGTCAAAAGTTGGGCAAAGGAAAAGTGTCTTCGGGACATGAGGGACCTAAATATGATTGAAGAGACTCTTAATAACAATTATGAGTTGATAAATAATGGAAACACTACTGAAAAATTTGACCAATCAGTTTTCAACCTAGAATTTGAGAGAAAGAAGCTACTGTTGGCAGAGGAAGAACAACGGCGGCAAAAAAGTAGAGCTTTATAGATCAAAAGTGGTCATAAGAACACCAAGTTCTTCCACCATTTTGCAAGTTACAAATGAAACAAAAAATTCATATGGTAGATTACTAATGGCACATGGGTTTTACATACGGGTCAACAAGCTATTAAGGTTGAAGTAGTTAAGTTCTTTAAATATTTCTTTAATGATATAGGACAAAACACCATTGTAAATCAGATCAATTCGGTCAGATTGTTTCCGAGCATCGTGCGAGAGGAGGATTTAAGGTACTTGGAAAACTATGTTACAAAGGATGAAATTCTTGATATTCTAAGGGGCTTTGCAAAGGAAAAAAGTCCTGGTCCAGACGGATGGACTGTGAAGTTTTTCTTACACTTCTTCGAGTTGATTGGACAAGACTTATTAGATATGGTGGAAGAATCTAGAATTAGAGGGGAATTAATCAACTCGATTAACTCAACCTTTCTTTCATTGATCCCCGAAGAAAATAATCCCATAGAGTTCAATGATTTTCGGTCGATAGCCTTATGTAATTTATGTTATAAGATAATAGAAAAAGTGTTTTTCAGATTTCTGTGGTGAGTAGTTTCGAAGTTTTTTGCTGGATAATCCACAGTTGGTGTCATTTTTGTCATCGACGTTTCGAATCCGAATCGGGATTCATCATCAGGACTAATCATCAGTTTCAAAGCTTGCTGATCTTGGCCAATTAATAGTAGATGCAAGACAATTTTGAGGTTGTAATTAGGCTGGTTATCTGTAACACCCTATTTCTAGAACTAAGGAAAAATTAAAATAGAAAAAATGATTGCTAAGAGAATAAGACCAATTCTGTCCAGATATTTATCAAAAGAACAATTGGGTTTTCTTAAAGGTAGACAAATTCTTGATGCAATCAGATCGGCACAAGAATGTTTACATAGTATTAAAAGCAAAAAACTACAAGCTATAATCCTGAAACTTGATTTAAAAAAGGTGTATGATAGTACAAACTGGGATTATCTAAGGTTAATTATACTACAGAGTGGTTTTGGTATTCCAACTACCAATTGGATTATGGCATGCTACAAATTATGCCATTCTGATTAACAGAGAGCTCACAATCTTTTTTAAAAGCTTCAGAGGTCTCAGACATGGTTGCTCAATGTTGCCTCTTCTTTTTATTTTGGTTATGGAAGGTCTTAGCCTGGCTCTCAAAAAAGCAAAAGCTGAAGGTACAATCTCAGGAATCAAGGTATCTAGACTGATTAAAGTGCTTCATCTTTTATTTGTAGATGATATTCTAATAATGATTGGAGAGACTCTTTTGGAGTGGGAGGTTATTCAGGATATTCTTCAAAAATTTTGCTGTGCCTCGGGTTTGGTTATCAACCCTCATAAGTCTGTCTTACTCCACTCGGGGGTTCATTTGGAAACTCTTAGGTCTTTAAAGGAATTTCTCCTCTTCCCTACTAAAGATGTGGCATTAGGTTTCAAATATCTGGGACATATGTTAAAATCTGACACTTATAAAGAACAAGACTCGCAATGGTTACTTGATAAGTATGAGTCTCAAATAACTCACTAGAGTAATAAGTCGTTGTCCCTTGGGGGTCATTTTGTTCTGATAAAGGCAGTCTTAGAGAGCTAACTAGTTTACTAGTTGGCCCTAGCTCACATTTTGATTGTTGTTCTTCAAAGAATCCGTAAGATGTGTTTCGATTTCCTCTGGTCTGGAAACACTCATAGTAATATTTATCATTTAAGTAGCTGGCAGTCAATTGCAAGTCCTAAAAAATATGGTTGGGGCCTCTGAAATATTTTCATATTCTATAGAGCATTGGCTACAAACACAATGCAGAGAGCTCTCATGAGACATGGAATTTGGCAAAATATCCTCAAGGATAGGTACTTTCCGCATGTCTCAGTTTTGACTTGGCTCCAATCGGTGAAATCTGTTCATCCTTTTGGATCACAGGTGTGGAAAAATATTCATAATACTTTGTCAATCATTATTCATTGGTTGGCCTGGAAGCCGAGCTCTGGTTTCTCAATTCAAGTTGGAAAGGATGTGATTTTAGGCCTAGGACATGAAGCCATTCTGTCAAGGGAACTGGTGACCAGTCTCAATCAAAATTATATTTATCTCTTATATCAAGCGAGCCGACTGGGGATTGGGAGAGCGACAGGTACAAGCTGGATCAGTAGCGCCAAGTTGGGTCTGGATGAGCCTCTAGCTAAGGAATGGGATCACTACACACAGTCATTGATGGATTCTGGCATAGCGTTAGTTGATAAACAAGATGAATTTATTTGGATGGGAGGAGATAAGTCTGGATATATCTATGCCAAAAACGTTTACAAAGCATTATCAAAATCTCTATGGAATTACAATCTTGGGGGATGGAAGAGAAAATTATGGAAGTGGGAATGCCCATTGAAGATAAAGATTTTCATTTGGCTATTAGCAGAAAATAAAATATTATCCTGGAAAAATCTACAAAAGCGAGGATGGAAAGGGCCAGGCATTTTCTTTTTATGCAAAACAAAAAGATAATCTACAAAACATCTTTTTGTAAATTGCTCCTTTACCCGGATAGTTTGGGAGGAAATAAAAAAGGCTTTGAACTTAGCTTATGGATGGAATGGAAACATAGTGACAAAATCCTTCAAAAATTGGGCTATTCAGAATTCAAATATTAAAGCTCTGCCGACATACTTCTGTTGGTTTATATGGATAGATAGGAAAAAGTCTATCTTTGAAGAAAATCGACCATCAGTTCAAAGAATAGTTTATCTAGCAAGGAGTGCTATGGGTGTATCAAAGAATCCACATCAAGATAACATTCCTCGTTTCATTGATTATTCCCATCCTGTAGATAAAACACTTGCTTGGTTTGATGGGGTTGCTCAACACAATGGTCTTCTAAGTGGAGCGAGTGGTGTTATAAAGATTGATGATTTTAGAGAGTACAAATGGATACTAAACTGTGGGAATGGAACAAATACCAGAGCGTAACTTATGGGAGAATGGGCTACTTTATCTCTGGCATTTAGACTATCAGTATCCTCTTTACATGTTTTTGGGTACTCCGGGATAGTTATTGACTGGATCAATAGGAAAGGTGAACTAAGGGTGGCAAATCTAGATGCATGGAAGGAAAGAATTGAAGAAATCTGTCCACTATTCAGATCTATTTCCTTCGAGCACATATACAGGGAAACAAACAAACAAGCGAATCATCTATCAAAGAAGGCTCTCCATAGTTGCCGAGGGAGAATTGCATTTAACTTATGGGTGGAGGAACATGAGGGACCATCTTAGTTCTTAAATCTGTAGTTCTTTTTTCAAGTTGTTTCTCTCTTTGTCGCTATACTTTTTGAGGTCTTTTTGTTATATCCACCTCTATGATAGAGGGTCTTTATTGTGATGAAAGTATAGTCTTTTTTTTGTTTTTTGCTTAGATGAGATAAGGATTGTTAGCTATGATCATTGACTAGCCAGAGTGGACTAGATGCCACGTTAGTGAAGAAATAGTATATGTAAAAAGATTATATTATTATCAATATAATGTGCAATTTTTTGTTGGAAAAACTAGAGAACTGATGATGAGCTAAGGTTCTAACTAGTGAACAAACAAATAGACTATACTTTATTTATGGGGGTCATATATGGAACTTAGGAAGAATAAATCTATAACAAAAGTGTGTCTTATCATTAATTAAATTAAAAGTGACAATAAAATAGAGTCGAGACACAGTAATGTGCTTACTAAATAGGGGTAGGTGTAATCAATATATTAATAGCCTCAACATGTTTTAATCAGTGAAGGTACAATGGGACCAATATAGAATAGGGTTTGCTATCATAGAAGACACATATAAATTGTGTCATGAATTTTTCCTTATATTGAGAATGACCAAACTTCGGGAAGAAGTTTTTGTTTTGAAGGGTGGGTGTATGTAATGACACCTTTTGACTTAGACGACTAGAATTACTTAAGGCCTAATCATCTTTATTTTCTATTCACTGTGAAACTATTAGTGATACACTTGAAATTTTAAGATGTATGAACCTATGTGAATATCAATTCTATGAGTGTTTAACGTTATTTGAATTATGATGGATATTATGCAATCTATTTCTAACTTGAAAATTTTGACATTTAAAGTTGTTGGTATGTGGATACCGAATTGAGATTATGGTTAAATGCTTTTACCTGATGATAATGCATAGATATGTATGAGTTTTTGTTATAGACTAATTTGCAGGTCAATGGGATATGAAATAGCCAAAGGATAATGATAATAAAAGGTTGATGTCGTGAACATAGACTGAGAAACCATATGGTATGAATATTTGTATGTAAAATTATGTTGGTTCGAA
>SNQJ01S0034794.1:105705-132529 GCA_010110895.2 Picea sitchensis | reverse complement strand
ATGAAAGAGTTAGGATTTGATTGAATTTTCTTAGATTAGAGTTAGATGCCTACTCCTGCATATATTTTGCTGGCATCATCACAAGATTACGAGCATCCCTGGTTGATAATTAAATGAAAGAAATTTAAGCAATTGAATTGCCCCAACACTGCTGCCGTAGAGTGCCCAAAACCTGCTAAATATGTTGCATGTTATCCTCCCAATTTCTGTTGAAGATGAGGATGTCATTCAGATATACCACCACAAAAGAGTTGGTGAAGGGTCTCAATACATCATCCATCAATCTCATGAAAGTTGATGGTTGATTTGAGAAGACAAAGGGCATGACCTAGTGGTTCAATGGGAACCTAGTGGTAGCCATACTTTAGGTCAATCTTGTTGAAGAACTTTTCCCCCTTGAGTTGGTCAAGAAGGTCATCAATTCGGGGAATTGGGTACTGGTTCTTGACTGTGATTTTGTTTAATGCTCTGTAATCAATGCAGAGCTGCTAGGTCCCGTCTTTCTTCTGCACTAGCACAATTGGGATTCCGCAAGGGGAGGAGCTGGGTCAGATGTGCCCCTTTTGAAGAAACTCTTGGATCTGGCATTTTATTTCGTCATTTTCCATCAACAAGGGACGATAGACTGGTCCATTAGGCAGTGATGTACTAAGGGTTAGATCAATTGGATGCTTGGCTTGGTAGTGCGTCGGTACCCCAGTGGGTGAGGAAAAGATGTTTCTATACTATTCCATGATCCCATCCACTTGATTATGATGCAAAGAGAGGTTATGTGTAGAGGTCATAGATGTGGCAGTGACCTTTTGCTTACTGCGAGAACATATCACAAAGAAGACGAACTTCCTAGTCTGTGCAATGACCTTACTACATTACTTTGCAGAGATTAAAGAAATTAGGCGGTGCTACCTCTCGTATCCTATACAATTTTCTACCCAAAGTAATAATAACACTGTGGGGTCCAGACTCATACACAACATGTCGCTTCCACAAATATGGCTAGTCTAAAAGAACATCACAAACTTAAAAGGGAGTAATATCACATAATACCTCATCTTTGAAGGGCTTGGTGTTGTAGGGAAGACGACATTGTTGGCTGACGTAAAGATCTCGTCCTTGGCGAAGCCAACCGATGGTGTAGGGTTGCGGGTGCGATGTTATTAACAGGTCCAACCGCTTGATGACCTTTGTTGAAATCAGGTTCTTCTGACTATCGCTATCAACAATGAAATGCATCAGAGTCCCCTTTACCCACATATGTGAGTGAAAGAAGTGTTCCCCTTCTTCTAGTTCTTCTGGTTTCCTTGGTTGGACTTTGGTAGTAGCGATAATGGCACTAGGTTCAACATCAATGATTCACTTCCCACTTTCTGGATTTGATTCGAAGTCAGAATCTGCCTTTGACTTGGAAGCTTTCAGCTCATCCACCAATGACTGCTTTGAGTGACATATTCAGTGTTGTGTGAAGGGATTTTATGGTATTCACACCATTTTCTCATGTCCTTCTTCGACTTCTTAGTACCCTTCTTGGGTTGCGGCTTAGAGTGGTTGTCCTGAAAACGACCATCTTTGCTATGTCCCTTTTTTTGTGGGTTGGGGCCACCTTTTCCTGGTTTCGGTTGTGAGGAGTTTGCAGATCCAAACTCTTGCCTCTTTTGCTTGAATTTCTGCTTTATCTTGACATCATATATATAAGCCGCACCTAATGATGTGATGTCAAGAGACTCCATTTCTGTTTGAATGTATCTATGAAAACAATCGCGATATTTGAGCACCAGATGTCGTTCAGAGTCTTTAATACCCAATTTGGTATGCAGGGTATGGACAATATTGGTGAAATATGGTATTGTTTGGTCCCTTTCTTGACGTAGCATGGTCCATCTTGTGTACAGGTACTCGTAGCTTCCAACATGGTAGCATTGTTATTTAATGGCATCCCTGAAGGAGTCCCATGCGGGGGCAACCACAAATATTGCAGATTCCTCTATGGCCCTTTTCTCAGAGTAAGTATCCCACTAGTCCTTAACATGGGGGACAACCTTGAGGAGTGCAAAAGTAATATTTTCCTTGTCAAAAAATTTGTGGACCGAAAAATACCCTTCGAGCAGATCCAACCATTTATCTACAACATCTGCATCTATCAGTCCTTCAAATAATGGAATATCAAAATTTACTTGTACCTTTAAGGGGGTTGCATGGCCGCTTGATGAATATGTGTCTCCTGTGGGCAGCCGCTAAAGGATCTGTGCAAAGTTGTCCATCATTTCGTTCCTTTGTCATGCAAGGGATTCCTAGAGAAACATTTTAAACGGGACTCCTACTCCATCAGCTTTCTTCTCATCCCCCATGGGATTTTGTCGGGCTTGGCGTTGCTAATCATGCAAAGGCTCGACTGGTTCAAGTCCCAACTTCTTGTACCCAGATCTTATCGGGGACATGCATGAAGAAAAATAAATGAAGAGTAGATCGCTCTGATACCACTGATCCAGATTTATGAGCAGAATGAAAGGAATAACAGACTGAATACAATAACACAAAGAAACAAAGAACAATAAAAGATATCTAGTGAACAATAACTTCTATTGATTAAATCAAATAGGTTGAAACTGTAAAACTGCATAACTGAAAACAACTTGCTCGAATGGTGGTAGCTATCTCTAAGAAGAGATGTGGCTACTACGCACATCCGTATGAGTAGAATGATTACAATGAGGCTCCAAGGCCTTTTTAACTTTACTCATGAATGCCAAAACCCTATACATCCAAAAATATAACCCTAGGAGATGAAACACCAAAAGTTACGTGGGCCCCGATGGGTAAGTTGGTACCTTAACTTATCGAGGTCATAACTTTTGCATACAACCTCTGTATTAGGTGCATGATAGCTCGTTGGAAAGGTATTTTTGAGAACTACACATTATGCCATCAAACTTTGACTCCGTCTACAGTTTGACTGTGGAAAGCCAAAAAAACACTATTTAGGGACCCAAAACGACCTTGGAAGTACAAAAAGATGTATTGATATGAAAACATCCAAAATCATCCAGTTAGATTAGGTGTGCGACCACCAATATCCACCTGAAAGCTGTGTAGAGCTTCAGACAACCATGGAAGTGTATAACCCACAATTACCAAGAATTACAAAAGAATGTGTTGAAATAAAAACTATCAAGAGGAGCGAGTTGGAATAGGTGGGTGGCCACCAATATCCACCTGGATCAAAGCCAATTTTCATGTGCCCTTACAACATGCAATGGATCCACTATAAAATTTTTGACTTATGTCTAATGTCGAGCCCAGTCCTAAAACTAAAACCTAATATCAAAGTATCACACCTAACCAATACCTAAGCATTAACCCAATACCTAAGCATTAACCCAATACCTAAGCATTAACCCATGTTCGTCAAGCAGTCAACATGTTCATCTCTACCCATGAGTTGAGGACAGTACTATGCTCTTTTGATTTTGTTTGAAACACCAAATTTCCCTGTCCTTATACATGATTATTTCATTTTTGGTTTTGCCAAATAAAAAATATTGGGCTTTAACCCAATATCCAATAATAATCAAGTGAACAGAGCTCACACCAAATATCACCTAAGTATCTGAGCACCCAAGCGCTCTACCCGAGTCCAACTATCAAGCCCCCAAGATTCCACATCGAGGACAAAGTGTGCACAACACGTCGAAATCAGATTTTGACGTTGATGAATGTAAACATTTGAAAAAGACTCTTACATCATGAATGTGGGATATATCCACATAGGAAAATCATTATGCACCTGGGTGTCATGACAAACATGAAATAGTAGGTGTCAAGGTGATAAAGAATCATATGTCTGAAGTCTACACACAAGTGTCAAAGGAGAGGTGCGCCTAAATATCAAGGCGCTTGATAGTAAAAAATATCGCACATCGCCAAAGTTAGATGTAAAATATCTTCATCTAGCGGAGGTGTTGGTAACGGTGTTTAGGAAGGCATACATGCAATTGTGGTAATATAACTACTTCAATTCCCTTCATTGAGACATTCTCTAAATCAAACTATTCTGCCATTTTTTCATAATCACGCTCAACTTCATCCACTTCTCTAGATCTCACCCGAGAAAGAAAAGATTTTGGTCTTATGCGTCAAGAAGAGTTTTTAACAAGTGGAAAAATTTCCAAGAATAACGAAATTAAGGAAGCTTGCTAACCTTGGTGTCGAGATTTTGTTTTTAAAAACACTCTTATCCATAAGACTATTTTTAATGTAATCCCAATTTTAAAGACATCAATTCCAGATTGAAGGTAAACAAGATCCACCTTTCCAGAGGCAGTGATCTAGTATTCAGAAATTATAAAAACAATATCTAAGACTTCAGAAAGGGGATCTTCCTTTGGGAAGAGGTAGGTTAGAATAAAATTTTGGCAGAGACTGTGTGCATTAGGTCCCCAATTCAAGTTTCATGGGGTTAAACACACTAAGTCTAGGTTGTCCCTTTATATTAGGTACCATTCTTTGAAAGGAGGGAAGCGATTGAGAATCTCTCAAGGATTTCTTTTGAAAGGAGGGAAGCGATTGAGAATCTCTCAAGGATTTATTTCCAAAGAAAAAAAATGTATGCTATTAATCGGAGGATGGGAGTAGGGATAACATGAACTCTATTTATTTTGGATGAACTCAAAAAAATCTAGACCTTTAAAAGTCAAACTATGTTTTTATTTTTTATTTATTTTCTGTTCGGTGGGAAAGACTATTAGGGGAAACACATCGATGAAATATTGATGTTTTTAGGAAGTTAATGATTTCTCTATCATCTTGGAATGTATTTAAAAACTTTATTTTTGTTGGATGGTTTTCAATTTTCTTCCTAATTATTAATTTTTTTACTTTAAAGAAATACAAAATTACATTTTTCATAAAAGTATTTTTAAATACTAGGATGGTAGGGGAGGTTATCTTTAGCCCCAAAGGTTAAAAACAAGTTGAGTTTTCTTTGAAAATATGATGGCATCAATTAATGAGGCAACGACCCTTGTAATATTTCAAGGACACATGCTATCATAAGGAGCAATGGATATCCCTAATTACAGGTATTTAACTTGATGAATCCTTAAATGGGGGTGCCAACCTATACCCCCTCCCATGACTTAATCAAAATTTATCGAGATAGTGTTGAGTCAAGACAAATGCCACACCATATTTTGTTAACTTGATAGAGAATTAAGGATACAACCCACACCACCATACATCGATCCTCAGGCATGTGAGTTTATGGACCATATCGGTAGTGTGATGATAAGAAAATGTGGGTTATTGTATGTTGAAGCATTGGAGGCTCCATTTTAATAATGAGGAGGACCCTACCTTTGCTCTTCCTCTAAGTGTTGGGATGCAGAGTGAAGGGTGCGAAGGGTGACTAATCTTTGTGGGTCAATTTGGTTTTGGAAATCCTATTGTTGTATCCTTTGTAATTCTATCTCAAATACTTCTAAAAAATTATGGGGCATTTCCATTCTAAGAAACGTTGATGTGTTTTGTGCAACCTTTGAGGTGTCCAATGCAATTTACTAAGGTGTGAGAAGGAGTTGGTCGAGGTTTAGAGTAGTGTGGCGAATGTTAACATGAGGTGGAGTTGTTGGCAAGAAAAAAGTGACGAGAAGCAAAGGACATATAACAAAGTTTGAGACAATTATGCAATGGAATCAATGGTGCAACCACTGGAAATGGGAGAGACAAAGAAGGAATTCTCAACATTCATGGTTATTTCAAGCTGGTACTATTTGGAAATAGACTCCAAATTGGGGGCTCTCTATTTGATAGTCAACAAAATTGTGTCTCATTTGCAAATTCATTCACAAGTGGTATGTTCTCGCTCCCCATGACATCGTTGTCAATGGGAACTCTTCGATGAAGGGATGTTCTAAGGTTTTTATGAAGAGGACAATGTTGCACGTTCTACACATGAAATGGAGGGTTTATTTATCAGATTTCCTCTTTTATTTAGTAGTAATGTTTTGTCATATACTAGTTTTTCTTTACAAATTATAATGCGATTATTATTAGAGTTTTAAATCATACATATTTATTTAATGTGTATACTAACAATTTGATACCTTTATTTTTATGGAACATTAAAAGTTTAATAAAAATTTATATAATTAATAGGTTCTTAAATTGGTATCTTGAATAGGTAATCAATTTGATTATTTCTCAAGTTTTATTAATTTTAATTATATTAAAACAAATTTATTCAATTTTTCAACAGGGTAAAGTATTTGTCAATTTTTGCTACTTTAATTGGTTAAGGTGTGAGTTTTGGTTAACTTAATTGGTTAAAATGTGGGTTTTTTTTGTTAGGAGACACTAGTTCAATACCCTCATGTATTGTTTAGTCGAAAAGACACACCCAAAAATCTATCCATATTAAAAATTGGTGCGACCAAAACTGAATGTGATTTTGACAATAACTTTCAATTATTAAAGTTATTAAAAGGAACATAGTTTAGGTTTTCAAATTTCCTGGGTTATATATTTCACTCCATGCTCATCATAATAAGTGCGCTCTAATTGGCCACAACAATAACCAGATACGGTCCATGGAAATATAAATACAAAGCCGGATGAGTAGTTGGCCATCATTTAGATCTCTGTAAATTAAAGTTGCTCATCAATAGAAAGGGGTACCGGAATTGCCGTTTAATTCAATTGGAATGCCATATAGTCCAAATTTCATAAATTTTTGATTGGTACATTTCTTTATTGTCAAATTGGATTGGTACATGGCACCCCACTTTCTCAACTAACAAATCCGACGAATTATTCCACTAGAGAGATTGAATGTGAGTCAACGTCAACACAAGCAAGTGCAAACGGTAAGTTCTTCAAGCAAGGTTGAAACTTTGCTTGAAGGTTGAAACTGGAAGTGTGTAGACTGAGGTAGTTCCAAACAGAGATGTCATAGGGGTATTGGCCATGGAGAGAACCATGGAGGCAAACCAGGAACCAGGATCTTTAGAACCTCGTAGTCCTTCCCTGAGACCTTCTCCTGGTTGCAGGTACCTTCCTTCCTAGCTACCCTGTCAGTGACTTGTAATACTCCATTGCTTGGGTCCGTCTTGGTTTTTGAATGCGCTGGGTTTTTTTGCTTTCGGACCGTCTCTCACAGTCTCGTTTTTGTCTTCTAGTCCTGATAGGGATTGGTTTTCTCAAATCTGTTCTTTCGGACCGTCCCTCACAGTCTCGTTTTTGTCTTCCAGTCCTGACAGGGATTGGTTTTTGTCTTCTAGCCCAAGCTCCCCTGACCAACTATGTTTTTACAACATCTTTCGCCCTCTTTTTCGCTCCTCACTACTGGCCCGCACTCTCCCATTCGTTGTTCAGCTTTGTGCAGTGGGCCTCGAGTGGTCCCCCAACTATTATATAAAATGGACCCTCTGTCAAATACTCTAATGCACCCAACAGATGAACTTATCTGGAAACAGGTGGGTCTTTTTGATAAAATAGACTCCCTGGAAAAAAAGCTACCGACGCTTCCCTCCAAGCCCTTTTCAAACTGCCTTTCCGCTCCCGCTGATTTCCCTGCTGGGATAGGCTCTCCTCCACTGACAAGAGCTCCTATTCCGAGACCATCTCCACCTGCTACTGACGGGCTCCTCCCTGTCTCCAATACCTCTATACCTCCTAACTATCCTAGCCGACATACCTTTCCAGAAGTTAAAAGAGACCCTCCTTCCCCTCATCGAGCTGCATCTTATGGTCGCAAGGAGTGGAAATCAAACAGAAGAACCAAGCGATTGGTGCTGGGCGATGGAGTGGGCTTAGAAGACCTTTGTAAGATGTCCATCTGTGCTCTGGTAGGTCGTATATCTTACAAAATTTTGATCTCACAACCTCTGGAGGACTGGATAAAGCTCAAGTGGTTTCCACTCTTAGGCTACTGCCTGGATGTCCTGTACCTTAAAAAAGGTTGGCTCTGCTTCTACTGCAGATCTCCTGAATATGCTTCACTATTATTGTATTCTTTATGGGTCTTTGGGGGAAGCAGCCTCATGCTCAAACGCTGGCGAATGGCTTTCAATCCAGACACCGACTACTTCCAGCACATACATCTTTGGGTGGTGCTCCTGGGTCTTCCACTCCATCTCTGGAATGAAGGAGCCATTAGAGCTATAGGCGACTCCCTAGGCAAGTTCATTGCTTTTGACACACAGTCACTCACGGGCTCCTTAAGGAAAATGGGCAGGGTACTGGTCGAGATGGACATAACTGTTGGTCTGCCAGAAACTCTAGAGATCGAATGGAGAGGATGGAAATTACTACAGAACCTGGACTATCTTGGACTCCCGTTCCAGTGCAACCGATGCCATGAAACTGGCCATATTCGTCGAACTTGTCCTGGTAAGTCCTGGATCGACCCCTTTGATGATGCCGACCTGCTTTTAAACCCTCCTGCCTTTATGGATGTTGATCCTTCCTTGCATTCTTGGATACCCCCCCTGATTCTCCCTCCCCGCCCTTACCTAGACAACCTGAACCTATGACGTCTAATATATTTCAACTGTGCCCCACTCTTTTTAATTCACTCACCGTTGCTGAAAAGGAAACCGTCAATCGCTCCCAATGGCCCTCTTCCTCCTCCTTCTCTAAGCCTCCCCTTCCTGAAGCTGAGTTGCCATAGCCTCCCTCTCCCCTGGCTCCATCTCTTGACAGCTCCCCACTTACTATCACTGATCCTACTCTTCTCCCTACCCCCTCACCCCCTTCGCCCCCTCTTCCACCTTCGCTGCCGACCATACAGCCCTGCCCCCCTATCCTTTCCATTGACCCGAAAGATCACCCAGCGATACTCCCTGGATATAGACAGCCGGATGAAGACGAGGATATCCTATTGGCAGCGCTGAGCTCCTCGACTTCCACACAGTTTCTCCCAAACAACGCCACCCAGTTACCAGTTTTTCGGGGAAAAGAGCTCATCGCCCCATCCACAGAAGCTGGTACTTCTTCTTCACAACAAACTGAAAATGACGACAAAACCTTTGCATGGTTGCGAGGTATAGGTGTAGAACTCTCCCCACTCTAGACGAGAAGCACCAGAAAGAGAAAAGAGCTCTCAAGCACTCATCAAACCGCCCCGATCGTCCCCGCACAATATGGAAAGGCCCTTAGAGCTATGAAGGCCTTAGCATGATCCAAGTAATGATTGTGCTCTCTTTAAACACACGAGGGATCGGAGGCACCCTCAAGGTTGCTTCCTTCCGAAGACTGCTCGAGCACTCCAAACCGGATGTCATCTTTCTCCAAGAAACCCTCTCGACTGATAAAAAAATCTAGAGATTTCGTACACCTTTTTCGCTCTTCTTGGGTCACAGTGGCTGTTAACTCCATTAGAAATTCCAGTGGCCTACTAGTGGCTTGGGACCCCAGTCTTTTTGAATTGAATCCCTTCCTGACTTGTGGAGGCATTTTGTTGATAGGCCGATGCTTAGCTACTAACCAGGAGCTGGCGTTTTTAAATCTCTACGACCCCTGTCAGGACATACCGCAGTTCTGGACTCACCTAGCAAACACTGGTATACTTTCCATCCCAAACCTCATACTGGGCGGTAATATCAACATCATTCTCTCAGCACATGAGCACTGGGGAGGAGCTTTCTCGTATGGTCCAGGTGAAGTTCTCTACAGAGATCTCTTTACGTCCAAGAACCTCATCGATGTGTTGTCGGATAGACTTGTTCCTACCTGGCGAAATGGGAGGTGCGGGTCTGAGGCTATTGCCAGACGACTCAATCATTTTTTAATATCTGATGGATTCTTATCTTCTATAGGTTTCCCAACCTCGTGGGTTGAGCTCCCTTTCTTTTCCGACCATGCTCCCATCCTCCTTCAGTTGAACCTTCCCCTCCTACTCAATTCTTTTCCCTACAAGTTCAATCACCACTGACTCTCCTTCGCTGACTACTCCGCTCTTGTTCATTCTGTCTGGACAGAACCGTGCTTTCATAAAGAAGAAAACCCACAGTTGAGAATCATATGGAAATTGAAGGTTCTAAAATCTCACTCAAAATCTTGGAGTAAAAATAAGAAGGCATCGGAGGCGTCCCATATGAATAAACTGGAGGCTGAGATTACACATCTCATTTTAACATCAACTACAACCGCCCTGTCTTTGGAGGATTCCGTTACTTTAAAGGCACTGGAGAGAAGTAGAGAATCCATTCTGTGTGAGGAGGAAAAGTGTTGGAGACTACGCAGCCGTGCGACCTGGCTTAAATGGGGAGACTCAAATTCAAAAAAAATTCACAAAGTGGCAAGCTACAACAGGAACAAAAAATTAATTTGGTCTATCGAAAGTGAATGTGATGGGCCTCTCTGCGGACAAGAGGCAATCAAATCCGAGTCTGTCTCTCATTTTGAACATCTATTCAAAGCCATAAGTAGCCACAATCTTCCAGAGAAATGTTCTACTGCCAGACTTTTTCCAAAATTGGTTTCAGCTGCTGAAGCCACTGACCTCTACAAGCTTGTCACTATTCCGGAGCTTAAGGAAATCTTGATCCATTTCAAAAAAGAGAGGAGTCCAGGGCTCGATGGCTGGATGGAAGAATTCTTCACTTTCTTTTTCGATCTCATTGGAACGGATCTCCTCCAGATGGTGGAGGAATATCGCATCAAAGGAAAGATTTCTAGAAGCCTTAACTCCACCTTCCTGGTCTTGATTCCTAAAGAAAACAATTCGGTCTCCTTCAATGACTACAAACCGATATCCTTGTGCAACCTCATTTACAAGGTAATATCAAAAGTTATTTCTAATCGGATTAAGCCGTATCTAGAAAGGAGTCTTTCAGCTAAACAACTCGATTTTTTAAAGGGCAGAAGAATACAAGATGCCATTGGTGTAGCCCATGAGAGCATTGACAACATCAAACAGAAAAATCTAAAGGCATTGGTCATGAAAATCGACCTCAAAAAGGCTTTTGACATCATTGATTGGGAGTTTTTGAGACTAATCCTACACACAGTGGGCTTTGGAGACAAGTTCACTGACTGGATTCTGTCCTGTGTCACTAGTGCTAACTTCGCAGTGCTGATAAATGGGGAGACGACTAGTTTTTTAAAAGTGAGAGGGGGCTCCGTCAAGGATGCCCACTCTCTCCTTACCTCTTTATCTTAATTATGGAAGGCCTTAGCCTTCTCCTCTCTAAAAGCATCTCCGAGCACCGCATCTCTGGTATAAAGGTATCAAATTTCATCAAGATTGTTCACCTTATGTTTGTTGACGATATTCTCCTAATGTCAAAAGCTGATATAGCGGAGTGGCTAGTGATTCTGGACTTGCTACAACTCTTCTGTTTTGTATCGGGTCTGTCCATTAATTTCTCAAAATCCAATGTCCACTATTGGGGATTATCTGAGGCCGAGCTCTCTATCCTCAAAGACTCCATCCCCTTCTCCTTTTTTGACTTGAAAAAAGGCTTCAGGTACCTTGGTTACCAGCTGAAGATGGGAGCCTCCTCCTCTACATATTGGAGCTGGCTAGTGGCAATATTCGAAAGGAGAATTGGCTTTTGGTGTAATAAATGGTTGTCCCTAGGTGGGAGACTTATCCTGGTCAAATCGGTGCTAGAAAGTCTTGTTGTTTATTGGATGACTCTGGAGCGGATCCCCAACAAAATCATTATTCTACTTCGAAGACTCTCCTTTAATTTTCTGTGGAATGACCATGCTGGAAAGCGCTGCTTCCATCTTTGCAGCTGACAGTCTCTATCTAGACCTAGAAGGGCAGGGGGATGGGGACTCAAGAACCTATCTATCTTCAACACAACCCTTCTGGCTAGTTCTTTCTGGAGAGCGGTCACTCATGACAGCATATGGCACCGAGTCATTATGGATAAATATCTAGGCTCCTTGCCCCTCCCTCTTTGGCTGCGAAAGACTTCTCTTCTACAGAAGAGGGATTCACCCTTTTGGAAGGGTCTGGTTTCTTCCTCTCCGGTGATCCTTCACTAGCTCCATTGGAAGCCTGGATCGGGTTCTGAGATCAAACTTGGAAGGGAAAAAATCCTTGGAATGGAGGATCACTCGATTCTCTCTCCGTCTCTCAGATCGCATCTTGGATCATTAAATTTCTGGTGTTTGGCGCAGATGAAAGTGGCAACTCGCACCATCCCTCTCCTTGACCTCTGGCTTCACAGTAGTGATCTGCATCTCATCGGTCCGATTGCCACGGAATGGGATTCATTCACGGCTGCATTAAAATGCGTCGGAATCTCCCTCACTGACGCGCATGACTCCCTCCTTTGGGCCGGAGGTGATGCCTATGTCATCATCACTGTCAAAAACTTATACACAGCTCTCCTGCAAACGATGGACGTTGGTGCTAATTTTTCGTGGCTCTATTAGATGTGGAAGTGTCCGATTCCACTAAAATTCAAACTATTTGTCTGGCTCTGCGTTAAAGAAAAATCTCTCACCTGGGAGGTGCTCTGTAAGAGAGGCTGGCAGGGCCCCGTGATTTGTCCTCTATGCAACCAAGCCTCTGAATACATCCATCACCTACTGATTCATTGTAATTTTACAAAGGAGGTATGGAATCGATTATTACAACATTTCTCTCTTTCCTTCTCTTGGATCGATGCCACCATCTCTGATTGATTTTCTTCTTGGTTTAATGAAAAATCTGCTCCGCATTCCTTGGCTGCCCATGTATGCTAGCAGATCTGGATAGAACACAACAAAGTGATTTTTGATGAAGTTTCTCCCTCCTCTCTTGCGGTTTTTCATAGAATTCTGGCTACCTTCCATTGGCACCCGTCCACTGTAAAGTCCTTCCCTTACAAAGCTGTTGATTTTAAATTGGCCGAAGGCTACACCTTAGCTTGTTTTAACGGTGTTGCACAGTCAAACGGATTATGTTGTGGGGCTGGAGGCACCTTCAAAACCCATCCGTCGAGGATCACAAAGTGGTTCATTAATTGTGGTGCGGGTACAAACACCAAAGCCGAACTCATGGGCTTATGGGCTTCTCTCACTCTTGCTTCCTTTTGGTCTTTAAACCACCTTCATGTTCTTCGAGACTTGAGATTTATTATCGACTGGATCAATCATAATTGCAATCTCCATTCTATCCTCATTGAAGGCTGGAAGCAAAAAATGAAGGAGTTGTCCAAAATCTTTACCAATATCAACTTCCATCATATCCCCAGATCCCACAATACAAAGGAGGATGCTCTCTCAAAGAGAGCTCTAAGCGAAGTGGTTGGGAGACTCTCAGTCTATCACTGCGATAGAGGAAAGGAGAGCCCTATCTCCTCTATCAATATCTTCGAATTATAATGGCCATTTCAAGTTGATTGAGGACAACATTTGTAAGCTTTCAATTGCTTCTCCTTCCAGGCTTCCTCTTGCTATAGTGGCCTTGGTTCTCTTCCCTTTGAAGCACTATGGTCTTTGAATGTATTGGTCCTTTCTTGGCTAGCGCACTGAACATGATTTCTCAGCTTGCTGCTGCTCATTGTAAACGAATTTATACCCTATATAAATTTGAGAAATTTTTTCTTGGAAAAATTGGATTGGTACATTTCTTTATTGATAAATTTTATTGTATGTTTTTTTTTTTCAAAGGCGTTGAATATTTTCTTTCTTTTCATGTTATTAGCAATTATTTTTATTTTCAATATTAATATTTATAAAATTTATGTAATCTTCAATTAATTGTATTTTTTTATTACGAGTAAAATAATTTATGTAATTTTCAATTAATTGTTTTTTATTATTAATAAATATATATATATAATTTTAAGATAATTAGTTTTTAGTAGAAAAATATATATATTAAAGTGAAAGTAAATTGAAGATATTCACTTATGGGAATATAATTTCATTTCAGCAAAAATTCAATTGACAAAATGATAACAATCATTCACCCCAAACATTTAAGTTAAAATCCAATTGACAAAATTATTTTTACATATTTATATCTACATAAGTTTTGAGTTCTAAGTTTTATTAACTTGAGTGAGATTACAACCAACTTAGATAAATCCCATACTTAACATAGATTTACAGTGGTATTTTAAAATTAAGTAGGATGCATTTATTTCAATATAATGTTTTTCAACCTCTAGTGATAGAAGGGAAATGAGCTTGGGAAATTATCTAGTTTTGAAATTGATATAACTTCAATTTTTTTTTATGTGCCAGTGTTAATTCTTGTGAAAATTTGACTATAAATTACAATAGATTAAATTTCTAAAAAAGATAGCACAAGAATATTCTTGAAATAAAGATAACCACTAATTTTTTTGGAAGGTGGCAAAACATGTCATAAGTTAGTCATCTTGGTTGTTATCTACTAATGTTGGATAACATATTGTTCATCGCTCGTATTCAAAGAAAAGAAGAAGAGTATTTCAGCCTAGATAGTATCTACAAAAAAACCAATATCCCTTGTGGTCATCTCTAGGCTACCTCTAATAGGATTATATGCTTTCTTGTCATTTTCTTGTCGATGCTTGCCATTTAGTTTTCAGATTGCTTCAGTATACAGGGTAGTTTGGGTTTGCAGTGTGTGGATTGATTTTGGATTAGAGCAAGTTGCAAGTTACATGATTGAAATGGAAAAGGCACTCGATTTGTGTGTTCTTAGTGCCTCACAAGGAGGACACTACCCCTTGTGGAGCCAGTTGTTAGCACTCCAAATTTCCGATAGCAGAAACAAAGCACACATGAAATATTTCACCACATGAAGTTTTTCTACTTCTAGTAACGAAATCAACATGTCACCAAACAAGCTTTCTACGACAAGTTTTATTTCCTAGCTCCTGGTTATTGCTATATTGTTAACACATAAATTGATCTCGTCAAAAATTTGGTCTCTTGCCCCAATTGTACAAAATTCACCAAGTATCTTGTCCCCCTTAATTCTCAATACAATGAAAATTGCACATGTTCATGTCCATCAATGAGTAGAGGTCAAACATATATTCCTTTGTTTATGCCAAGTTTGCCTTCACCTGGTTCTTTTGACAATGGTCAAATAAATAAAATTCTTATTTTGAAATTATTTCATGAACTATGGAATGATTTTATTTCAAAATTGTAATTTTATTTGGATTTATTTGTTTAGATTTATTATATAATCCATTCTTAAGAGGGTTTTTGGGAAAATAGAAAATTTGGGTTTCAAACCTATTCTCCAACTTCAAAGACCAACTCTAAATAAAAAACCCAAGATCCAATCCAACAACCACCGTTTGGTCTGGTTTTGAAAAACGTTATTTGGGCGTTGATCATTGAGCCCAACCAATATGCCATCGAATTCACACAAGTCCAAGTGTCAAGGAAAATGTCAAGTACCAAGGGAGAGCCCAAAGGTCGAGCATTGTGCATTATGCGTCGATAACATTACCATATTCAACTGGATATACACACTCTCGGTTTCTTTTCCCTCGTGCATGTGGGATATATCCCGCAAACACAAAAAACACAAGAATGCCCAGGTGTCGAAGTGAATAGATCCATGATGGTGTAAAGAACGCCAATAAAGAGCTCGCCAAGCCATTGCACAACATGTCCACTCCAATTTCAAGACCGAGGAATACGACCGAGAAGTGTCATGAGCGCTCAAACTCTTAAGCACACATCCATGTGAAATCCTGATCCAGATTTATGAGAGGAACGAAAGGAATAATAGAATGAATACAATAACACAGAGATACAAAGAACAACAAAAGATATCCAGTGAACAATAAATTCTATTGAATAAATAAAATAGGCTGAAACTGTAAAACTCCAGAACTGAAAACAACTTGCTCGAATGGTGGTAGGTATCTATGAGAAGAGATGTGGCTGCTATGCGCATCCGTCTGAGTAGAATGATTACAATGAGGCTCTAGAGGCCTTTTTAACATTAATCATGAATGCCAAAACCCTAGACATCCAAAAACCTAACCCTAGGAGATGAAACACCAAAATTTATGTGGGCCCCGATGGGTAAGTTGGTACCTCAACTTCTTGGGGTTGTAACATTTTCTTACGACCTTCGTTTTAGACGCGTGATAGCCCATTGGAAAGGTATTTTAGAGAACTACACTCCATCTACAGTTTGACTGTGGCAAGCCAAAAAAACATTGTTTAGGGCCCCAAAATGGTCGTGGAAGTACACAAATATGTACTTACATGAAAACATCCAAAATAAGTCAGTTGGATTAGGTGGGCGGCCACCAATATCCACCTGGAAGCTGTGTAGGGCTTCAGACAACCCCTGAAGTGTATAACCCACAATTACAAATCATTATAGAAGAACGTGTTGAACTAAAAACTATCAAGAGGAGCCGGTTGGAATAGGTGGGTGGCCACCAATATCCACCTAGATAAGTCCTCCCCCCTTAGGAAGCAATGGTCTCCATTGCAGTGAGTGCCCCCATCAGGTGAGGAAAAATTTGTTGAATTTGGCCCCGCGTGAGCCACTTGCCTTAGTGTAGGAGCTGCCCTGCCTTGACAACCTGATAAAGTTGGATCCTCTATTGGCGAGTGCCCTTGATCTGTGTGTCCACTATCTGATCAGTGGATGCATGTTCCATGCAGTTAGTATTGAGCTCTGTTGGTGGCTACTATTCTGCAATCTCTGAGGTGTCCAATATTGGTGGAAAATATGGCCGAAGGAGGTCCACATTGAACACTAGGTGCAAGACAACGAAGGGTGGAGTGTTGATCTCAAAATCATTTCTACCCACAACCTTGGTGATAGTGTACGAACCATAACGAAGTGAGTGAAGCTTCTGAGGTGGCCGCGTAAGGCATTCTTTCTATAGATGTAACTCGACCTTGTATCCCACCTGAAACTGGTGAGGTACCCGGTGTTGATCATGGAACTGCTTGTAATTTGCATTGGATTTCTGCAAAATCTCATGGACATGTTGGTGGATGTGTTGAATCCGCTCAATGAATTTGTTGGCTTTGTTGGCCTTAGACTGAACATGGGGAGATTTTTCCTGTGTGGTTGCAAGAGGTAGTGCAACATCAATGGGACCCAAGGGTTGGAATCCTAGCCCCATATGAAATGGGACATGGCTAGTGGATCTATGGAGATCCCTATTGTAGTTGCGCTGAACATAGGGAAGACTCTCATCCCATGTACACAAATGCTTAGAGTTGTACATGCGCAGGATGTGCACAATCATCTGATTGACGACCTTTGTCTGGCCATTGGTTTTGGGGTGGAAAGCAGTGGATTTAGTGAGCTTGGTGTCCAACAGTGACTAGAGACTCGACCAAAATGTGTTGAGGAACCTGTTGTCCCAATATGAGGTGATGGTCTATGGTATCCCAAAATGGACCCACACCCGTTCGAAGAAGAGATTGGAAGTATCTGTCTCTGTGATTCTCTTTTTGCAGGATGTGATAATGGCCATCTTCAAAAACTGATCAACCACCACAAATACACAATCATTGTCGTGCTTGGTGAACATAAGGCCAGACATGTAACCCATCGAGATGGATTCCCAAGGCCTCTCGGGACTAGGAAGAGGGGTGTATAAGCCTTGCTTCTTGATGGTTGGCTTGGCAATGGCACAGACAGTGTAATATTTGATATACATGTTGACATCTTGTCTAAGTTTTGGCCAATAAAAATGTTTTTGTAGAACAACCATAGTTTTCTCCATGCCAAAATGTCCTGCCATCCGACTATAGTGAGCCTCCCAAATTAGCTTTGCATGCTCGCTTGTGGGAACACAGAGGTGGCCCAGATGGCATAATAGTCCATCCTCGCGGTGAAAATTGGTGACATTCGCTCATGTACCCAAGAGCTGATAGGTGGTGGCAAATTCAAGGTCATGCTGATAAATTTGGGGCCACTCGGATGACTCATGCCCATAGGAATGGAGAACTGTGGTGAGTGCAGGAACGAGAGGACAACTGAGGCAGTCAGCGACACGATTTGTGCTCCCTATTTTATACTTGATGTTGATATGGAACTTTTGTAGGTATGTGCACCACTTTTGGTGGTGGTCATTCTACAACTTCTCCTTTTTCTGTATGAACTGCAGAGGCTTGTGATCAATGTGGATGATTGTCTCCTATCCCAGAATGTAATGTTTCCATTAACAACATGCTTGCACAATGGAATACATTTCTTTTTCATAGGTGGGGTATTTTTGGATAGTATCTGAGAGTGTCTCACTATGGTATGCTACTGGATGACCATGCTAAGTGAGAACTGTTCCTACAACATAGTCGGACGCATCAGTCTCAATCTCGAACGATTGTTGCAGATTAAGTAAGAAGAGTACTGGAGCTGAGCACAAGCGATGCTTCAGATCATCAAATGATTTTTGTTGTGCCTGCCACCATGCGAACTTTTCATTGCCACCACCCCTGGTTAGTTGGCTGAGGACCCATTCAATATGGGAGAATCCCAATACGAACCTTCGGTAGAAATTGGCAAGTTCCAAGAAGCTTCGAAGCTCAGTTAGTGTGTACGGGGATGGACAGTCATGAATGACTTGGATCTTAGCTAGATCCACATGTTACCCATGCTCATCAAAAATGTAGCCCAAGTATTGGACTCTGTTCATGAAAAAGGAACATTTTTCCAAGTTGGCATATAGCTTGTGCTATCACAGAGTGCCCAAAACTTGTTGAATATGCTGCATGTGATCCTACCAAGTTCTATTGAAGATGAGGATGTCATCTAGATATACCACCAAAAACGAGTTGGTGAAGGGTCTCAATACATCATCCATCAATCTCATGAAATTTCCTGGTGCATTTGTTAAGCCAAAGGGCATGACCATCCATTCGAAGAGACCTTCTTTATATTTGAAAGTTGTCTTCCATACATCAGTTGGTTCGATGGGAACCTGGTGGTAGCCAGACTTTAGGTCAATCTTGCTGAAGAACTTTTCACCCTTGAGTTGGTCAAGAAGGTCATCAATTCGGGGAATTGGGTACCGGTTCCTAACAATGATTTTTTTTAATGCTCTGTAATCAATGCAGAGACGCCAAGTCTCGTATTTATTCTATACTAGCATAATCGGGCTTCTACAAGGGGAGGAGTTGGGTCAGATGTGTCCCTTTTGAAGCAACTCTTGGATATGGCGCTTGATTTCGTCATTTTCCATTAGCGAGTGACGATAGACTGGTCCATTAGGAAACAATGCATTAGGGATTAGATCAATTGGATTCTTGACTTGGCAGTGCGTCGGTACCTCGATGGGTGAGGAGAAGATATCTCTGTACTCTTCCAAGATCCTGTCCACTTCCTTATGCTGCAAAGAGAGGCTCTGTGTATAGGTCACAGATGTGGCAACAACCTTCTTCTTACTACGAGCATAGATCACAAAGAATAAGAACTTCCCATTCTGTGCAATGACCTTACTGCATTTCTTAGCAAAGATTAAATAAATAGAGGTAGGTGGCGCTACCTCTGGTAACGTGTACAATTTTCTACCCAAAGTAATAATAACACTGCAGGGTCTAGACTCATACACAACATGTCGCTTCCACAAATATGGTTGGCCTAAAATAACATCACAAACTTCAAGGGGAGAAATATCACCCAATACCTCTTCTTTGAAGGGCTTGATGTTGTAGAGTAGACGACACTTTTGGATGACGCGGAGATCTCATCCTTGGCGAAGCTAGCCGATGGTGTAGGGTTGCGGGTGTAGTGTTATTAATAGGTCCAACAACTTGATGACCTCTATTGAAATCAGGTTCTTCTGACTTCTGTTATCGACAATGAAATGCAACGAAGTCCCCTTTACCCACATCTGTGAGTGAAAGAGGCATTCCCCTTCCTCTGGTTCTTTTGGTTCAGTTGGTTGGACTTTGGTGGTAGCGACAGTGGCATTGGGTTCGACATCAATGATCCACTTCCCACTTTCTAGATTTGATTCGGAGTCATAATCTGCCTCTGACTCGGAAGATTTCAACTTGACCATCAGTGACTTCTTGGAGCGACATTCTTCGGTGTTGTTCCAAGGGATTTTATGGTATTCACACCATTTTCCCGTGTCCTTCTTCGACTTCTCATTACCCTTCTTGGGTTGCGGATTGGACTGGTTGTCCTGAGAGTGACCATATTTTCTATGTCCCTTGTTTTGTGGGTTGGGGATGCCTTTTCCCTGCTTCGGCTGTGAGGAGTTTGCATATCCAAACTCTTGCCTCTTCTGCTTAAATTTCTGCTCGATCTTGACAACATATCTATAAGCCGCACCTAATGATGCGATGTCCAAAAAATCAATTTCTATTTGAATGTATCTATGCAGAAAACCATAATATTTGAGCACCATATGTCATTTAGAGTCTTTGATACCCAATTTGGTGCACAAGGTATGGAAACTATTGGTGAAATATGGCACTGTTTGGTCCCTTTCCTGACACAACATGTTCCATCTTGTGTACTGGTCCTTGTAGCTTCCAAAAGGGTAGTATTTTTCTTTAATGGAATCCCTAAAGGAATCCCATGTGGGGGTGACCAAAAATATTTCAGATTCCTCTATGACCCTTTGCTCAGAGTAAGTATCCCACCAGTCCTTAACATGGGGGACAACCTTGAGGAGTGAAAAAGTAATCTTTTCCCTGTCGAAAAAATTGTGGAACGAAAAATACTCTTCGAGCAGATTCAACCATTTATCTACAACATCTGCATCTATCCGTCCTTCAAATAATGGAATATCAAAATTTACTTGTACCCTGAAGGGAGTTTCATGGCCGCTTGATGAAGATGTGTCTCCTGTGGGCAGCCGTTGAAGGATCTGTGCAAATTTGTCCATCATTTTGTTCCTTTTTTCGCGTAAGGGATTCCAAGAGAAACATTTTAAAATGATCTCCTTCTCCATCATATTTCTTCACATCCCCCATGGTTTGTTGTCGGGCTTGACGTGGACAATATTGCAAAGGCTCGATTGGTTCGAGTCCCAACTTCTTGTACCCAGATCTTGTCGGGGACATGCACGCAGAAAAATAAATGAAGAGAAGATCGCTCTAATACCATTGATCCAGATTTATGAGAGAAATGAAAGGAATAACAGATTGAATATAATAACACAGAGATACAGAGAACAATAAAAGATATCCAGTGAACACTAACTTCTATTGAATAAATAAAATAGGTTGAAACTGTAAAACTGTAGAACTGAAAACAACTTGCTCGAATGGTGATAGTTATCTCTGAGAAGAGATGTGGCTGCTATGCGCATCTATCTGAGAATAATGATTACAATGAGGCTCCCGAGGCCTTTTTAACATTACTCATGAATTCCAAAACCCTAGAAATCCAAAAACCTAACCCTAGGAGATGAAATGCCAAAATTTATGTGGGCCCCGATGGGTAAGTTGGTACCTCAACTTCCCAGGGTCATAATTTTTGCATACGACCTCTGTTTTAGGCGCGTGATAGCTTGTTGGAAAGGTACTTTCTAGAACTACACATTATGCCATCAAGTTCTGAGTTTGTCTATGGCAAGCCAAAAAAACATTGTTTAGGGCCCCAAAACGACCCTGGAAGTACAAAAATATGTACTAACATGAAAACATCCCAAATAAGCCATTTGGATTAGGTGGGAGGCCACCAATATCCACATGGAAGTTGTGTAGGGATTTAGATAGACCCAAAAGTTTAGAAACCACAATTACAAATAATCACATAAGAATGTGTTGAACTAAAAACTGTCAAGAGGAGCCAGTTGGAATAGGTGGGTGGCCACCAATATCCACTTGGATCAAAGCCAATTTCCATGTGCCCTTACAACATGCAATGGACCCACTATAGGAATTTTGACTTTTGTTTAATGTCAAGCCCAGTCCTAAAATTGAAACCTAATCTTGAAGTCTCACACCTGGCCAAATACCTAAGCATTAACCCATGTTCTCCAATGAGTCAAAATGTTCATCTCTTCCCATGAGTTGAGGCCAATACTATGCTCTTTTGATTTTGTTTGAAACACCAATTTTTCCCTTTCCTTATCCATGATTATTTCATTTTTGGTTTCGCCAAATAAAAAATATTGGGCTTTAACCCAATATCCAATTATAATCAAGTCAACCGAGCTCACACCAAATATCACCCAAGTGTTCGAGCACCCAAGCGCTCTAGTCGAGTCCAACTATCAAGCATCCAAGAGTCCACGAGGAGGACAAAGTGTGCACAACGCGTCGAAATAAGACTTTGACATCGATGAATGTAAACATTTGAAAAATGCTCTTACATCATGAATGTGGGATATATCCACAGAGGAAAATAATTATGCGCCCGGGTGTCATGAAAAACGTGAAATAGCAGGTGCCAAGGTGATTTCTCAAGCCTACTGGATCATATGTTTGAACTCTGCACACAATTGTCAATGGAGAGGTGCGCCTAAATATCAAGGAACTTGATAGTAAAAAATATTGCACATCGTCGAAGTCATATGTAAAATATATTCATCTAGCGGAGATGTTGGTATCAATGTTTTGGAAGGCATACTCGAAGTTATGGTGATATAACTACTTCAATTCCCTTCATCGAGACATTATATGAATCAAAATATTCTTCCAATTCTTCATAATCACTCTCAACTTCATCCACTTCTCTCGATCTCACCCGAGAAAGAAAATATTTTGGTCTTATGCATCGAGAAAAGTTTTTAACAAGTGGCAGAGTTTCCAAGAATAAAGGAATTAAGGAAGATTTCTAACCTTGGTGTCGAGATTTTGTTTTTAAAAACATTCTTATCCATAAGACTATTTTTAATGTAATCCCAATTTTAAAGGCATCAATTCCAAATTTTCAGGCATAATTTCGGTAATCAATCAAATCAATTCCATATTGAAGGTAAACAAGATACACCTTTCCATAGGCAATGATCTAGTATTCATAAATTATAAAAGAAATATCTAAGACTTCAGAAAGGGGATCTTCCTTTGGGAAGAGGCGGGTTACAATAGAATTTTGGCAGAGACTGTGTGCATTATTGTAACTCTGCGAGCATTTTCTTTTGTAATGTTTTATTATCAGAGATTCCTGAGAGCTTTACAATCAGTCTATAATGATCCTTGTTTATTATTTCCCTTTATCCTCTTGCTTGAATAAATAACAAGTTTTGAGCATCAGAAACTGTTCATGATTTATGGATTCTTGTGTAGTGAAGCTTCGTTGTATTTTCCCATAATTCGTGTGTTTTGTTCAAGCATTATCCATTCATTCTTAGAAAGCATTTTTGTTTATTGTATGTTCAATCTTATGAATGTGTGGGATTGATCTAGCATAGGCCATTTTATGCTTCATATTTGTTATCCTTTTCTTCTACTTGTCATAATACAAACCATCTTGTATGATATTCAACTCAATTTCCTTTGATCCATAAAATGTTATAAATGGATCCATGCCCAATGGTTTGATCATTAATTTATATGTACTTATTCCAGTTTCAACTCAATATTCTTTCTTTACCTTCTTGATCCACCAACCAATAAACCAAAAACCATCATTTTCTTTCAGAAAACTGATAAGATTGTTCACAATCTCAATGCAATTTGAATGCAAAAGAGTGTAAAAGGTTTATGGAAATGTTGCAAAGAGAGGAATTAGGTGGATCAAAAGGTAATCGGCATGAATTTTTTCTTTGACTTTTTACTAAAAATGAATTTCTTAACTTTAATCGCTAACATGTTTGAAATACTTGATTTCACTTTTTTTTAATGTTGTGTAGGGACCGATAGTGAGGGAACAAAATGTCATCCTAAGAAGATAAAAATTATGAATGATGTAAATGATGATGACTTGGTACTCAATTCATCTGGAGTGGTGCTAGAGGTTAACAAGAGGGGGAAATTGTTTTACAAAACTTTGAGGGATATAATGGAAATAACGTATAGACATACTTTCCGCTTACAATACAAAAATAAATCCAATAACTCCAATAACATAAACTACATGAAACATTTATGAAGTAATGGTGAATGAGACCCATTAGACTTGCAATAGAAAAAACTTACAATAACAAAAAAAAATCATTTTCTCCTCACTATTTGATGATACATGTGTAGTGGATGATGGAGGTTGTGCATTCTCTCTTTGACTATTATTGAGTGTCCCCACGTGACTAGATGGTGGGGTCCATGTGAAAGCAAAAAATAATATTATTCACGACGGTAATAATTCACTTATACTTGTCAGTATGATTAAAATTATTTACACATATTAATCCTTGCATGGGTCGTAGGAGGCACACCCACAGGTTGTTTCAAAGTATGAGCTCGAGATAACCTAGATCTACGCGTATCATGATAGATGACATCCATGTAGTATGTCTAAAGGAATCTACATTAGAAAACCAAGATGAATTAGATAGATGGACCTTATACCTTGCCATTCAATTAGTTTAAACTAAAAAAATTAAAACAAACCAACAATGTTTACACTATCGATTTTATTTTCAACCATGTATCAATAGATCATTTTCAATCCTCCATGCATTACTTGGGGGTTGAAAAAAATATGGGAATATTTCGGCTTGCTAATACATGGTTGAAAATAAAAGTTTCAACATAAATGTTATTAATTGATTATTCTAAATTAACCAAATTAAAAAAAAAATTGATAACATTTAGGTTGTTGGTTTTATTTTCAACCATGAATCACTGGATAATTACAATCATGTGTACATTAATAGAGAATCGACAAAAAATCAATTATGTTTTTGCTTGATAATACATGGTTAGAAATAAAATTGATAATATCAAAAAATAAAATAAAAAGACAAAATGATTTTATTTTCAACCACTTTTTAATAGATAGTTTTCAATCATCTACATGTTAATGAAGGATTAAATACTTAGTCAATATATGGTTGGATATAAAAAGAACAAGGGCTGCATGGTAGCTTAGTCTCAATATATGGTTAGATATAAAAAGAACAAGGGTTGCATGGCAGCTTAGTCCCTGCCAAGTAAATTTGGAAATGGAGTGTACCTAGATGGGATCATTGAACTAGTTAGAGTGTCCCAACACAATTGTCAATTTACTATAAAACCATTGTTAGTTTGCTATAATTATTATTTGTTTTTATTAAAGAAAAAATCAAAATCATTATTAAAAGGGAAAGATATATATAAGTTGTCTATATCATTTTGTTTTTCATCTTTAACTATATTTTTATTAATTTATTTTCATTTAAAAAAAATCAAAATTACTATTAAAAAAATTACACATATGTCATCGTACATAATTATATGTATATCATTTTGTATTAATCTAATAGTACACTTTGTATTAGTGATAAGAGAAAAGCATAAATGCAATAATAAATAGTAATAATGAGAGAACACATGTCATTTTTTTTTTCTTCTTAATTTTTGATATAAAAAGTACTAGGTACTTATAACCAAGTTTATTGAAATGCAATAATAATGAAATAAATGGATAGTAATAATGAGAGAACACATGACATTTTTACATTTTTTCTTAATTTTTTTTAGAAACATGTTCTGTAGCAAAGAATAATGATAATAATTGTGATTACATTTGTGTAGTTAAGAATTATGATTGTTATCATAATAATTTGATTGATATTATAATTAGTTATTAATTTATTCATAATCAATATTTTGTATAATTTATTTTAGAATAAATACTTGATGTGAACCATAGAAAATGTGAAATCAATTTTTTTTCCAATTATAGTTACAAGTTAACAAAAATACATATAATTAATTATTATTTTATTATGATTTTTTTTTTAATTTTAATTATTTATCAATTCATTATTCATTATGTGAAATTGCAATATTTATTAGTGTTTATTCATTGTTTCTAACTAATACACGGAATTTATACAGCCTGAGTGGGCCTAATGGTTAAGAACATGTGTTTCCTCTTAAGAGGTCACAGGTTCAAATCCAAAGGGGGTAGGGTATGTATACCTTCGTAGACTTTACCAGTCAAATCGCTGGGCGGCGGGGGGTCCCTTGTCCCACAAACAAGGGGGTCTCATACACCCAATTTGGTGTGCTGGCTTGGCCGTGACCTTAAAAATAGATTATTATTATTATTATGATTAGTTATACAATAGTAGTAATGTTGTTAAAGAGAAAAATAATATGAAATACAATACAATATAATATTTCCAAGTTTTTTTCTCTTTTTTAAATATTTATATTCATTGTTAATTAATTATGAGTACGACATGAAAATAAATGTTATTATTATAATATCAATAATAATTGTAGTTTATGGTGATAATAGTTATATATTTCCAAGCTTTTTTCTCTTTTTAAAATATTTATGTTCATTGTTAATTAATTATGAGTACGACATGAAAATAAATGTTATTATTATAATATTAATAATAATTGTAGTTTATGGTGATAATAGTTATATTTTTGTTTGAAGTTATTATAAATAAGTCTAATGTGTATTACATTAAATGTATTGAATTTGAGTGGTTGAACTCTTTGAGCTTCATACACAAGATCTTGAAGTTAATTATCGAGTTTTACTGCCTCTATTGTGCTTCATTCGATGTTCTCAGTAGGTGAGGTGCTATAATCAATGTTGATGGGTTTTCACAAGGTATCATCCATGAAATGCAAGGAAGTGCCCAAGGCTTCCACACAAGGTTTTCCTTAAGAAAAAAGTTATGCATGTACTTGATATTAATTTACTAATTGATGATGATGATGATGATGATTAACGCCCACTAAGACCTAATTGATCTATCGGACCTTAAGAGGGCAAGTGATTACTTGTGATTCTTTAGAATTTTGTTTTTGTGCTCGAAAAGCATTAAGAGAAGCTTTCCAAGATCACCATACTTTTGTTGAGTTAAGAGGTTAGGAAGGTTGGTAGTGTGATCAA
>SNQJ01S0034794.1:68776-105695 GCA_010110895.2 Picea sitchensis | reverse complement strand
TATAGAATGAATAACAACCAGTCTAGATCCATTTAACTCCTAATTTACTAGCATAGATCCATCTTAACCCCGGATATATCAAGCATCGAGAGGGATCAAATCTCTTGAGGTGCAAACCTTTAACCTTTCCTCAAGTTTTGCACTCTAAAAAAGGTTTTCACCTCGAGAGATTTGATCCCTCTTGGGGCTTGACTTATCAGGGGTTAAAATGCATCTATGCATGCTTAATACATCAATATTAAAGTATTAAAAAATATCAATATTATAAAATATATTGATATATTAAAATATATTAATATATTTTTAAATATATAATGAACTCCATAACAACTACATTGTTTTTTGTCCATTGAATGTAGTTTGGGTGGTTGGGAGGAATGGTTGTTACCCTCCCCACCTATGTTAATGCGTTATGTTATATGAACATCTCCCCCATACTGGGATCTAAAGTGCCTCTTGACACAAACATATTTCATTTTTTAAATATATTAAAAAATTAATTATAAACCAAACTAAAGTAATTATTATGAACTCTCTCTCTATATATATAGCCAACAATTTTTTTTATTATTTAATGTTTTATTATTATTTTAATGTGTTATGTTACATGACCATCTGCTCCATAGTGAGCTTGAGAGGGATCAAATCTATAGAGATGCAAACCTTTTTTAGAGGAAAGGTTAAAGGTTTGCACCTCAAGAAATGTGTTCCTTCTCAACACTTGATAAATCCAAAGTTAATTAAATCTAAACTGGTTTATTGTATAAAAGATAATTTTATTATTTCATAAATTCTATCAATGTAATTTTTATTAATTATAATTATATTAATGCATATAGTAAATATTATACTTACTTTTGTTTACTCACTTGAAATATTTAAAAGATCACTCAAAAATATTTAAAAACAAAAAAAATAACTGCACAGCAACTAGCCCTTGCCTCATTTGTATTTCAAACAACATGTAAACTCAGAAATTACCCACAATTATACAAATATAATTTCAAACAACATCACTTTAATCATAAACTCAAAAATTACCCACAATCATTTTTTTAACTATAAACTCAAAAAGATTTCACTATTTAACTTAGCCTTCTATCAAATGTATATAAAAAACATATCAAACGGAATTGTTGAAGCAATCATATTTAACAGAGTGTTTTGTACAATACTTGAGAGGCGTTTCGACCTTTCCCTATGCTAGAATACATTATAGAAAATATTTACATTATATAAAATATTTTTTTACAACTGAAGTGAATTGAAAGGAGGAGATAAAGCTTTGTGCACATATTCTTCTACATTACACTTATGAATATGCTCATGTTTCTTCCATCTTCTTTGCTCATAAACTTCATGGAAATAAAAGCGAACAAGGAAAATTAGTTTAAAAAAGGGTCATGGAACTATGTGCATGAGTGCTTATTTATGTGAGTTTATTTGTACATGTGAATTTGTGATCTTATTCATGTTATTACTAATTTGTGAGTTTATTTATTCATGTCAACTGTGGAAATAAAATCGATGACATCAATATGATTAATATTGTTGATGTCCAGAATAATAGGTTTTCCCTTTCTTAAAAGAGTGAGGGAAACAATTGCTTCTACTTCTGCTTATGTTGGTCCCACTTGACTCGATCAACATATAGTTTTGAATCTAGAGGTTTTCGAACATGTTCTGCATAAGGTATTGCTAAAACTGATGTAGGTTCTTAATCAACTAAGTTACATTTCACTTCAGTTTTAAAAATGAGCCATATCAGTGTCTTCGTTATCTAGTTGTTCTCTTTTGTTTATTTTAACTGTTCTCATTTAAAATTCCACCTTTCGTTTTAAGTTATACCAGTTTATTCATCATTGTTGGTTTTTATATTTTTTTTAATAAATCCAATTTAAAATTCACCTTTGGCTTTAAAAAGAGTCGTACCAATTTGAAATCTTACAAATTTAAGAGCTATTAAATAAATTAATTAAAATTCAGCCAATGCATTCATTGTTGAGTTGTTATTTTTTTTTACAGTTCATGTGGAACATAGAAAGGCGCAACCTGGATGGATTTTTCGATATTCATTGACATACACGGTACATGTGGAGATATCAACATAAGCATTATTATCAGTAAATGAGATACACTTCCACACTAAACCTAGAAAAAGAGAAGAATAATTTAATCAAGAACGTAAATGAAAAATCAATCACACAATACACAAAGATTTTACCATGGAAACCCAAACAGGGAAAACCAATATTCTTTGAGCGTTATGCTCTCTTGTTGTCTTATTCAATCGAAATAAAAAGTTACATGTCTAACCTTGGTCCACACCTAAGACACAATCAACATCATACCCTCTTGCTTACACAAATACAACCATGTTTCCAATCTAGCTTACATCTGCATGACCAACAACCTCTAATTTACAGACTCTTGGCAATTATCCATTCATCATCTAAGGATTCAATATTAGCCTTTACGGCCTTACAACATGCCTCTTTATATATTTTATAGAAGGAAAAATCCTAAATACATGGCACCCAAAACATGGTTACAGATCCATGCAGATCATTGGCTACAAATCTCGCGAATCTCGGGATTATGTTACAGTTGACTCCAAGTTGGATTACCAGTTGACTACTAGTCGGCCTTCATTCGGTATTCAGTTGGTCGCCACATGCCCTCCTGTCAACCTATTGTTGGTTGACCTCTTCGATTTGTTATCGATGCCTTTACCATGCCAAATCACCTCAACCTTCGACTTCGACTTTACTCGGTCGAATTTCTTTCGGTCTACCTCTACCCTCGACCTGGTGTCGATCTACTTCAACTTTGATCGTCATTCGATCCACCTCGCCTAGACTTTCACTGCAAAGAATATATCAACCCAACATTCTCCCACTTGTTTTCTTATTTGTTAAAACCAGGAGATTCCTGAACTTTCGTTCACAAACCCAGGGAAGCAATGCCCATTGCCTCTTTGCACCAAGACAAATTCACAACACTCATAGACTTGGTCAATGAGTTTGCTATGTTTTCCAACGTGTCTAATTTCTCCAGTAGCACCTTGTTAATTTCCACCATATCTCTTACGAAATGGTATTGTACATCATTGTGCTTAGTCTTCGAATGATAAGCAAGGTTCTTTGCCATAAATATTGTTCTTTGGCTATCACAACTTATCTTCATAGCTCTCTTCTCAAACCCGATTCCTAAACACAACCTTTGCAGCCTGATGTAGGAGCATCCTTGGGCTCATGCAATCCACATCACCCAAAAATATTTGTATTCCACAAATTAGAAAATAAGTTGAATAAGGATTGTGTTAGTGGTCCATTTTATTTAGTGAGTTTTCTATGAATTCAAATTGTTGTTAATCATGCAACTACTCTTGTGTATGTTGAAACTTGTGTTGAAAATCATGCTAAAACTTATGATGAAACTTCCACGTATAGTGAAATTTTACAAGTGTCATGCTAAAACTGCCACGTATAGTGAAATTTTACAAGTGTCACGATGTTTCCTAATTTGCAACATTGTGGTCACATGCATTTTATTTTTCCACGCTGGAATGCATTCATGATGAGTCGCATCTATTGTTAAGTAAAATAACTCGTGGATAAAGGAGAAAGCATGACACGAGGTTGAAAAGAAGTGGAAGCGGTCCAGAAGATAGAGGGACAGTTTGGTAATTGAACGATTAAGGAAATAGAAGGCAAATCGATTCAGAGGAAAAAATGAGAATTTAAAAGGAGCCAGGGTCGTGATAGGAAGGGGTTGGAAAACTCAATCATGGAAGGGATTGGAGCTAAGAATTTTAGGTTGGGGCGAGCACTCAGAAGGGAGAAACAACATTTCGGCCCTCACATGCAGACCATTAATCCCTAGGTGATTTTTGTAATGGGTTTTAGTCCATCAAGTAACCATTCTCGTTTTTCCTTTTAACCTAGACTCAATGTAATGTAAACTTTGTTGTTTACTTCGAATCGATAAAAGAGTGGTGTTGCATTTCATGTTTTTCTGGTGCTTAAGTTCCCATTTGAAGTTCCTTACTATTTTGCAACAATATATATGTTTGATTTGTTTTTTTCCGCTGTGTATTCTGTAGTAGGGTGTGTGTTGTAATTGTGTGTGTGTGTTGGAGCCAACTCAATCTGCATTATGTGGTATCAAAGCCCAGTTCTACTCTGGGATTAGCATCTCATATGCTTCTATGAGACAGGGAACATAATACATGTTCGTGGTGGTTTCTCGAAAAGAGTGCCAAAAGTCAAGTTGGGTTACAAAACCAGTGTGAAGTATGTGGATTTGGTGAGACACATACAACTTGGAGGAATGGCGTTGCGAAGGAGAAGAGTAGGAAGGGGAGGTGCAGGAAATTGATAACTGGAAGATTTGAGACGAAGAATAGAGGAATTGGAGAATTGTAGGAATGGAGATGATGAAGTATGTTCATATCCAGAAGAAGAAATCGAAGACGAACAGGATGGTGATGAAAGAGACCCAACAATTAGGTTGATTTCGTATTTGAGTAACAGGGGTAGTGAAAAGGTTGAGGTTTCATGTTATGATGGTAGCCTGAGAGTTGATGTTCTCATTGAATGGATTGGAGAACTCGAAAGATATTTCTAGTATGAAAATGTCCAGGATCCAAATAGGGTAAGATTGGTTGTTACAAAACTGAAAGGTCATGCAACACTATGGTGGGATATGTTGCAGAAGGATAGAGTGAATAATTAGTTGGAGAAAATCAAAACTTGGAAGAATATGGTTACCAAGATTAAAGATAAATTTCTTTCTATTGATTACCAGCATAATTTGTTCTGACAAGTCCAGAACCTCAGAAAAAGGGAGACATTTATTCGCCAATACACTGAAGAGTTCTTTAGGCTGTCACTCAGAGAAGGCCTCAAAGAACCAAAATTTCAACGAGTTGCAAGATATGTAAATGGGTTGAAGTATTTGATTCAAGATGAAATGAACACACACTATTTCCACACTATTGATGAAGCTTATCAAGTTTCCCTGAAGGTGGAAGAAAATATTGAGAGGAAAATACATCCTAGAGGTAGAGGAAGAGGTTCTAAAGGACGAGATAAAACAGATATTGCTAAAGGAAGTGAAAAGGAAGAATAATTTTCCAGTGGTCAAGGTGGCAGAGGAGGAAGTAACGCTGGTATAGCCAGAGGAGGATTCAGAAAAGGAAATCGCAGGTATGTAATTACTTGTTATCACTGTGGTGTAGAGGGGCATAAAAAGTCTGAATGTCCAGAAAGGAAAACTTCAGGAAGAAGAGGTGAAGCACGAACATAAGTCACACAGGCTCACAAAGCTTCAATAGTTGGATAAAATGTGACTGTTCTTCAACAAGAACAAGGTGAGAATTTTTTTTCCATAGGGTGTTGCCTAAATATGAACAAAAAGAGGAAAAGGAACGAGAACAATGAAAGAAAGTTTTTAAAACAAAATGTAAGGTTCAAGGAAAATGCTATAACCTAATTATAGATGGAGGAAGTACATAAAGTTTGGTATCCACTAAAGTCATGGACAAACTGAATTTGATGAGGTTGAACCATCCGAACCCTTACCGTGTTTCTTGGTTGAAAAAAGGACAAAATGTGATCTAGATTTAGGAGCAGAATGAACTGATTACAGACTGAATAAAATAAACAAAGAGATATGAAGAATAACACAGATATCCAGTGAATAATATCTTCTATTAAATAAATGAAATAGGTTGAAATTATAAAACTGCAGAACTAAAACACTTTCTCGAATAATGGTAGCTATCTATGAGAAGAGATGCGGCTGATACGTGCATTCGTCTAAGTAGAATGATTACAATGAGGATCCAGAGGCCTTTTTGATATTACTCATGAATGCTAAAACCCTAGACGTCCAAAAACCTAACCCTAGAAGGTGAAACACCAAAATTCATGTGGGCCCCTATGAGTAAGTTGATACCTCAACTTCCCGGGGTCATAAATTTTGCATACAACCTTCGTTTAGGCGCTTGATGGCCCGTTGGAAAGGTCTTTCAGAGCACTACACATTCTGCCATCAAACTCTGTCTCTGTCTATAGTTTGACTGTGGTGAGACAAAAAAACAATGTTTAGGGCCCCAAAACGGCCCTAGAAGTACAACAAGATGCGTTGACACGAAAACATACAAAATAATCCAATTGGATAAGGCAAGAGGCCACCAGTATCCACCTGGAGGATGTGTGGGGCTTCAAACAAACCCAGAAGTGTAGAACCCACAATTACAAAGAAGCACAAAAGAACGTGTTGAACAAAAACAGACAAGAGGATCCAATTGGAATAGGTGGGTGGTCACCAATATCAACTTGGATCAATCCTCCCCCCTTAGGAAGTAATTTTCTCCATTGTGTTGAGTTCCCCCATCAAGCGAGGAAACTTCTACTAGATTTGGCCCCGGGTGAGCCACTTTCCTTGGTGTAGGAGTTTCCCTGCCTTGACAACTCGATAAATATGGATCCTCTAATGGTGAGTGCCCTTGACCTGTGTGTCCATTATCTGATCAGTGGATGCTTGTTCCATGTAGTCAGGGTTGAGCTCTGCTAGTGTAAGATGTTTTGCGATCTCTGAGGTGTCCAATAATGGTGGAAAATATGGCCGAATGAGGTCCACATTGAACATTGGATGCAATCCAAGGAAGGGTGGAGTGTGGAGCTCAAAATCATTGCTACCCACAACCTTGGTGATAGTGTAAGGCCCATAGCGAAGTGGGAGAAGATTTTGATGGGGCCCCGTGAGAAACTCCTTCTACAAATGTAACCAAAATTTTTATCTAACCTAAAATTGGTGCGGTACCCTGTCTTGATCATGTCATTGCTTGTACTTAGCATTGGATTTCTGCAAAATCTCTTAGACTTGTTGGTGGATGTGCTGAATCCGCTCAATGAATTTGGTGTCTTTGTCGATCTTAAACTGAACATGGGAAGATTCTGTCTGTGTGGTGGTAAGAGGTAGTGCAACATCCATGGGACCCAAGGGTTGGAATTCCAACCCCATTTGAAATGGGCTATGGCCGATGGAGCTATGGAGAGCCATGTTGTAACTGTGTTCACTGTTGAACATAGGGGAGACTCTCATCCCATGTACGTGGATGCTTAGAGTTGTACATGCGCAGGATGTGCACAACCATCTGATTGAAAACCTTTGTTTGGCCGTCTGTGTGGGGGTGGAAAGAAGTGGATTTAGTGAGATTGGTTTCCAACAATGACCAGAGACTAGACTAAAATGTGTTGAGCAACCTATTGTCTTGGTCGGAGATGATGGTCTATGGTATCCCAAAATGGAACCACACTCGTTCGAAGAAGAGCTTAAAAGTATCTTCTGTTGTGATATTCTTCTTGCAGGCTGTGAGGATGGCCATCTTCGAAAACCGATGAATGAGAACAAATATGCATTCATTTCCTTGCTTGGTGGGTGGAAGGCCAGACATGTAATACATTGAGATGGATTCCCAAGGCTTCTCAAGAGTAGGAAGAGGGGTGTATAAGCCTTGCTTCTTAATGGTTGGCTTGGAAATGGCACATGAAATGCAATATATGATATACTTGTCGATGCCCTATCAAGGTTTTGGCCAATAAAAATGTTTTTGAAGAACGAACACAGTTTTCTCCATGCAAAAATTTCCTGCCATCCGACTGTAGTGGGATTCCCAAATTAACTTTTCACGCTCTCTTGTAGGAACAAAGAGATGGCCCAAATGGCATAATAGTTTGTCTTGAATGTGAAAATCAGTGACAATTGTGCCTGTACCCAAGAGATGATAGGTGGTGGTGAAGTCCAGATCTTGCTGATAAATTTGGGGCCACTCAGATGCCTCATGTCCACATGAATGGAGCACAATGGTGAGTCCATCCACAGGAGGTCGACTGAGGTAGTCAAGGACATGATTTGAGATCCTTGTCTTATACTTTATGTTGAGATGGAATTTTTGGAGCTAGGTGGAGCACTTTTGATGGCGGTCATTCTGCAATTTCCCCTGGGTCTGTATGAACTGCAGAGGCTTGTGATCAGTATGGATGATCGTCTCCTTTCCCTTAATGTAATGTTACCATTGATGGCATGATTGTACAATGGAATAGATTTCCTTTTCATAGGTGGGGTATTTCCGGACAATATCTGAGAGTGTCTCACTATGGTATTCCATTGGATGGTCGTGTTGAGTGAGAACTGTGCCTACAACATAGTCAGATGCATCAATCTCAATCTTGAACGATTGTTGAAGATCAGGCAAGGAGAGTACTGGAGTTGAGCACAAGCGATGCTTTAGATCATCGAATGCTCATTATTGTTCCTTCCCCCACATGAAATTTTCCCTGCCACCACCCTTAGTCACCTGGCTAAGGGCCTATGCAATATGGGAGAATCCCAACACGAACCATTAGTAGAAGTTGGCCAGTCCCAAGAAGCTCTGAAGCTCAGTTAGTGTGGTCGGGGTTGGCCAGTCACATATGACTTGGATCTTAGCTGGATCCACATGTACCCCATGCTCATCAACAATGTAGCCCAAGTATTGGACCATGTTCATGCCAAAAGAGCATTTTACCAAGTTGGCATATAGCTTGTGTTGCCGCAAAGTGCTTAAAAGCTGTTGAATATGCCACATGTGCTCCTCCCAAGTTCTACTGAAGATGAATATGTCATCCAGATATACCACCACAAAGGAGTTGGTGAAGGGTCGCAATACATCATCCGTCAACCTCATGAAAGTGGTTGGTGCATTTGTTAAGTCGAAGGGCATGGCCAACCATTTGAAGAGACCTTCTTTAGATTTGAAGGTTGTCTTCCATATATCAGTTGGTACGAAGGGAACCTGGTGGTAGCCAGACTTTAGGTCAATCTTGCTGAAGAACTTTGCCCCCTTGAGTTGGTCAAGAAGGTCATCAATCCTGGGAATTAGGTACTAGTTCCTGACTGTGATTTTGTTTAAGGCTTTGTAATCAATGCAGAGTCTCCAAGTCCCATCCTTCTTCTACACCAGTACAATCGAGCTTCTGCAAGGGGAGGATATGGGTCTGATGTGCCCCTTTTGAAGAAGCTTTTAGATATGATGTCTGATTTCATCATTTTCCATCAACGAGCGATGATAGACCGATTCATTAGGTAGAGGTGCATCGGGGCTCAGATCAATTGGATGCTTGAATTGGTAGTGCGTCGGTACCCCTATGGGTGAGGTGAATATGTCTCTGTATTCTTCCACGATCCCGTCCACTTGCTTCTACTGCAAAGAGAGGCTCAGTGTAGAGGCCACAGATGTGGCGATGACCTTCTGCTTACTGTGAGCATGAATCACAAAGAATACGAACTTCCCGGTCTGTGAAATGAACTTACTACATTGCTTAGCAGAGATTAAAGAAATAGCGGTAGGCGGCGCTACCTCTGATATCCTGTACAATTGTCTACCCAAAGTAATAATAACACTGCAGGGTCTAGACTCATACACAACATGACACTTCCATAAATATGCTAAATATGTTGCGTGCTCCTCCCAAGTTCTTCTGAAGATGAGGATGTCATCCAGATATACCACCACAAAGGAGTTGCTGAAGGGTCACAATACATCATCCATCAACCTCATGAAAGTGGTTGGTGCATTTTTTAAGCCAAAGGGCATGGTCAGCCATTCGAAGAGACCTTCTTTAGATTTGAAGTTGTATTCCATACATCAGTTGATTCAATGCGAACCTGGTGGTAGCCAGACTTTAGGTCAATCTTGTTGAATAAATTTCCCCCTTTGAGTTGGTCAAGAAGGTTATCAACCCTAGGAATTGGGTATCGGTTCTTGACTGTGATTTTGTTTAAGGCTCTGTAATCAATGCATAGTATTCATGTCTTTTCCTTCTTCTAAACCAGTACAATCGGGCTTTCGCAAGGGGAGGAGCTAGGTCTAATGTGCCCCTTTTAAAGAATCTCTTGGATATGATGCCTGCTTTCTTCATTTTCCATCAGTGAGCGATGATAGATTGGTCCATTAGGTAGAGGTGCACCAGGGGTTAGATCAATTGGATGCTTGACTTGGCAGTGCATTGGTACCCCAGTGGGTGAGGAGAAGATGTATCTGTATTATTCCATGATCATGTCCACTTGATTCTGATGCAAAGAGAGGATCTATGTAGAGGCCACAAACATTGTGGTGGAGACCTTCTTCTTACTGTGAGAACGGATCACAAAGAAGACGAACTTCTCGGTCTGTGAAATGACCTTACTGCATTGCTTAGCAGATATTAAAGAAATAAGGGTAGGCGACGCTACCTCTAGTATCCTGTACAATTGTCTACCCAAAGTAATAATAAAACTGCGGGGTCTAGACTCATACACATCATGACGCTTCCACAAATATGGTTTCCCTAAAAGAACATCACAAACTTCAAGGGGAGCAATATCACACAATACCTCATCTTTTAAAGGTTTGATATCGTAGGGTAGACAACACTGTTGGCTAACACGAAGATATCTTCCTTGGTGAAGCTATCCGATGGTGTAGGGATGTAGGTGCGGTGTCGTTGGATGGTCCAGTTTCTTGATGAACTCTACTGAAGTCAAGTTCTTATAATTGCTGCTATCGATAATGAAATGAAGTGGAGCCCCCTTTACCCACATATGTGAGTGAAAGAGGTGTTCCCCTTCCTATGGTTCTTCTAGTTCTCTTGGTCGGATTTTGGTGGTAGTGACAGTGGAGTTGGGTTCAACATCGATAATCTGCTTCCCTCCTTCAGGATTTGATTCAGAATGAGAATCAACCTCTAACTCAGAAGCCTTCATCTCGACCACGAGTGATTTTCTGGAGCAACATTCTTCAGTGTTGTGCCGAGGAGTTTTATGATACTCACACCAATTTCCCGTATCCTTATTCGTCTTCTCATTTCCCTTCTTGTGTTGTGGCTCGGACTGGTTATCCCGAGAGCATCAATATCAGCTTGGTCCCTTGTTGTGTGGGTTGGGGCCACCTTTTCCCTGCTTCGGCTGCGAGGAGTTTGCAGATCCAAACTCTCACCTCTTCTGCTTAAATTTATGCTCGATCTTGAGAGTGTATCTATAAATTGTGCACAATGAGGCGATGTCCAGAAAATCCATTTCTGTTTGAATGTATCTATGTAGACAACCACGGTATTTGAGCACCAGATGATTCTTAGAGTATTTGATACCCAATTTGGTGCGCAGGGTATAGAAAATATTGGTGAAATCTGGTACTGTCTGGTCCCTTTCTTGACGTAGGGTGGTCCATTTGGTATACTGGTCCTCGTAGCTTCCAACATGGTAGTACTGTTATTTAATGGCGTCCCGGAAGGAATCCCATGTAGGGGCCACCACAAATATTTCAGATTCCTCTATGACCCTTTTCTCATAGTAAGTATCCCACCAGTCCTTAACATGGGGGACAACCTTGAGAAGTGCAAAAGTAATCTTTTCCCTATCGAAAAAATTGTGGACCGAAAAATACCCTTTGAGCAGATTCAACTATTTATCTACAACATCCGCATCTATTAGTCCTTCAAATAATGGAATATCAAAATTTACATGTACCTTGAAGGGGGTTGCATGGCCGCTTGATGAAGATGCTTCTCCTGTGGGAAGTCGTCGAAGCATCTATGCAAAATTTTCCATCATTTCGTTCCTTTTTCATGTGAGGGATTCCTCGAGCAACATTTTAATAGGATCTCCTGCTCCATCATCTTTCTTTTCGCCCCCCATGGGTTGTTGTCGGGCTCAACGCGACCGATCTTGCAACGACTCGATTAGTTCGAGTCCCAACTTCTTGTACCCGGATGTTGTCAGGGACATGCACAAAGAAAAATAAATGAAGAGAAGACTTTTTTGATACCACTTATTCAGATTTAGGAGAGAAGCGAACTGATTACAGAGTGAATACAATAAACATAGAGATATGAAGAATAACACAGATATCCAATGAACAATATCTTCTATTAAATAAATGAAATAGAATGAAACTGTAAAACTGTATAACTGAAACACTTACTCGAATGGTGGTAGCTATCTCTGAGAAGAGATGTGGCTGCTACGTGCATCTGTATGAGCATAATGATTACAATGAGGCTCCATAGGCCTTTTTGATATTACTCATGAATGCCAAAACCATATACATCCAAAAACCTAACCCTAGAAGGTGAAACGCCAAAATTCATGTGGGCCCTTATGGGTAAGTTGGTACCTCAACTTCCCGGGGTCATAAATTTTGCATATGACCTCTATTTTAGGCGCATGATAGCATGTTGGAAAGGTATTTAAGAGAAATACACATTGTGTCATCAAACTCTGATTCTGTCTACAGTTTGACTATGGCAAGCGAAAAAAAATGTTTAGGGCCCCAAAACGGCCCTGGAAGTACAACAAGATGTGCTGACATGAAAACAAACAAAATAAGCCAGTTGGATTAGGTGAGAGGCCACTAGTATCCACCTGGAGGATGTGTGGGGCTTCAGACAACCCCAAAAGTGTACAACCCACAATTACAAAGAAGTACAAAATAACGTGATGAACAAAAACGAACAAGAGGAACCAGTTGGAATAGGTGGGTAGCCACCAATATCCACCTTGATCAACAGGTGACTGTGACTAAACAATGTTTATTGATTTTTCGGATAGGGTGTTTTCAGGATTAGGTGTTATGTGACGTGATTGAGATGGATGCCACATAATGTTGGGAAGACCATGGTTGTTTGATCAACAAGTTCACCATGATGGTAAGGAAAACACATATGAGTTCAAGAAAGATGGGCAACGATATAAATTAACACCAATGCTAGAGGATACAGTAGCAACAACAATAAATCGTGTTGATATAAACACAAGTAACAGTAGAATCATGTTATGTTCTGCTAAAGAATTTTTATAGGAAGAAAGAAAATCAACATTTTGTTTAGCAGTGATTCTGAAAGAAGTGAAAATTGTAGAGGATACAAATGTTGTGCCTACATAAATAAAGTTTTTGCTGGATGAATTTAAGGAAATTATTGTTAATGATATGCCAAAGGGATTTCCTCTAGTGAGAAGTATTTCTCATCAAATTTCTTTGATGCCCAGATCGAGTTTACCTAATAAAGCACCTTACAGGATGACTCCCGCAAAGAGTGAAGAATTGAATCGGTAAGTGCAGGAATTTCTTAACCGAGGGTTGATTCATGAGAGTTTGAGTCCTTGCGTAGTACCAAAAGTATTGACACCCAATAAAACAGGGAAGTGGAGAATGTGTACTGACTCACGTTCTATAAACAAGATCACTATCAAGTATATATTTCCACTGCCGAGAATGGATGATGTAATAGATTGTTTGAGTGGTGCGGAGTACTTTACAAAAATCGATTTGAAGAGTGGTTATCACCATATTCGAATCAGAGAAGGTGATGAATGGAAGACAATATTCAAGATGAAAGATGGAATGTTTGAATGGTTAGTGATGTCGTTCGGATTAACTAATGCACCCAACACGTTCATGAGATTAATGAATGAAGTCTTGAAGCCATTTTTGGGTAAGTTCATGGTTTTATATTTAGATGATATACTAATTTTTAGCAGGAGCATAACATAGCATGTTGATCATGTGAGAATATTGTTACAATGATTGAAAGAAGAGAAACTATTGATAAACCTGAAGAAGCGTACATGCATGGAACAAGAGTTAGTGTACCTAGGTTTTGTGGTTTCAAAGGAAGGACTAAAAATGGATCCTAAGAAAGTGAAGGCTATCCTTGAATGGCCAACACCAAGATGCACATTTTATGTGAGGAGTTTCCATGGATTGGCAAGTTTTTATCGGAAATTCATTAGGAAATTTAGCCAAATATGTGCGCCTCTTGCAAAAAATATGAAGAAAGAAGTGTTTCAGTGGACTGTAGCAGCAGAGAAGTCATTTGAAGAATTGAACAAAAGGGTAACCGCACAACCAATATTAGCTTTCCCAGATTTTAACAAAGTGTTTTAGGTTGATTGTGACGCTAGTGGAACAACAATTGGAGTAGTGATAAGTCAAGAGGGAAGATCCATTTCGTTTTTTAGTGAGAATTTGAACAAGTCCAAGAAGAAGTACTTTGTTTACAATCAAGAATTGTATGCTATTGCACAAGCTTTGAAGAAATGGTAACATTATCTATTGCCAAAGGAGTTTGTCTTGTTCACATATCAAAAAGCTTCACAATACATGAATAGCCAAGGTAAGTTGAATCAAAAGAATACTAAATGGGTAGAATTCTTGCAAAGTTATTATTTTGTGTTGAAACATAGATATGGGAAGTCTAATAAGGTAGATGATGCATTAATTTGGAGGATAGTGTTACTCAATACCATGTCAGTAGAAGTGGTAAGCCTGAAATGTCTAAAGACATTGTATGAAGAAGATGCATATTTCTCAGAAACTTGGAAGGCATGTAAGGAGCCTTGGAGTTTAGACAAAAAACCATATCTGGACTACCATATGCAGGAGGGGTTTTTGTTTAAAAATCAGCAGTTGTGTATTCTCAGAAGTTCCATACGACTGAATCTCGTTAAAGAATTGAATAGTGGTGGTTTAGGAGGACATTTTGGCATTGATAAAACTGCATACTTGGTGAAGGAGAGGTACTTTTGGCCCAAATTTAACAAGGATGTTCAAAAGTTTGTGGAAGGTTGTAGGATATGTCAATTATCCAAGGGTAAAAGTCAAAATATCAGACTCTATACTCCATTTCCAGTACCAGAACGACCATGGGAAGATATTAGTATGGATTTTGTCTTAGGATTGCCTATGATGCAAAGAAAACATGATTCATCAATGGTATTTGTTGACTTATTTTTTAAAATGGCACACTTCATAGCATGTAAAAGGACTAGTGATGCTAGTGAAGTAGCTGCATTGTTTTTCAAAGAAGTGGTCAGATTGCATGGATTACCACAGAGCATTACATCATATCGAGATACCAGATTCATTGGAAATTTTTGGAGGACACTCTGGAAAAAGTTAAGCTCATATTTTTTGTACATTTCAATGTATCATACTCAAACAGATGGTCAAACAGAAGTAGTGAACAAGAGTTTAGGAAATTTGTTGAGAAGTTTAAGTGGAGACAATTTTAGTCAATGGGATTTGGAATTGGCCCAAGCTGAATTCGCATATAATGATTCGGTGAACAAATCTACGAGAAATAGTCCATTTCATATTGTTTATGGAAGGTCGCCAAAAGGTGTGGTAGATTTGGTTGCATTTCCGTATTTGGAAGGCAAGAAGAGTGCTGATGCAAATGATTTTGTGGACAATATGCATGAATTACAAGAACATGTAAAGAAGATATTGTAGACCAATAATGACAGTTATGAACAAAGAGAAGATCAACATAGAAGGCATAAGGTATTTCAATAGGGTGATATGGTCATGGATCACTTGAGGAAGGAGTGATTTCCTTGAGGCACATACAACAAACTCAAGTACAAGAAGATAGGTCCATGCCGAATTATGAAAAAGATATCTGATAATACTTATCGACTAGAACTTCCAGAGAAGTTTGACATATCTCCTACATTCAATGTTGTTGACCTCTATGAGTTTCATGAAGGGGGGAAAAAGCATAGGAAGGTACCCTCAGGGAATGGAAACAACATTAACCAATTAAGTCATAGGAGCATATTGAAGAAATTCTTTCTACAAGAGTTGGTAAGAAGACTCGCCGGAAGAAGTACATGGAATATTTAATCAAATGGAAAATTGAGGGACAGAGGATGCATCGTGGGTAACTGAGGATTGGTTAGCACGCTTATAGATCTCTTCACCTCAGCAGTAATCTGCACATGAGTTGGAGCTCATGTTTTTCTTACCAGGGGTGTCTGATGCAGGAGCATCCTTGGGCTCGAGAAATACACATCACCCAAAAATATTTCTATTCTGCAAATTAGACAATAAGTCAAATAAGGATTGTGTTAGTGGTCCATTTTATTTAGTTAGTTTTCTATGAATTCGAACTATTGTTACTCATGCAACTACTCTTGTGTATGTTGAAACTTGTGATGAAACTTACACGCATAGTGAAATTTTACAAGTGTCATGCTGAAACTCGTGCTGAAACTGCCACATATAGTGAAATTTTACAAGTGTCACGATGTTTCTTCATTTGAAACACTCTAGATGCACACATTTGATTTTTCCACACTAGCATGCATTCATGATGAGTGGCAACTACTGTTAAGTAAAAGAAATCACGACTAAAGGAGAAAGCGTGACCCAAGGCCGAAAGGAAGTGGAAGCGGTCCATAAGATATAAGGACGTTTTGGTAACTGGTTGGTTGTGGAAATAGAAGGAAAATCAATTGAGAGAAAAAAGGGATAATTTAAAAGGAACCAGGGCCAGGATAGGAAGGGGTTGGAAAAATGAATCATGGAAGGGAATGGAGCTAAGAATTTCAGGTTGGGGCTAGCACTCGGAAGGGAGAAACAACATTTCATCCCTCACATGCAGACCATTAATCCCTGGGTGATTTTTGTAATGGGTTTTAGTCCCGCAACTAGACATTCCCGTTTTTCCTTTTAACCCAGACTCAGATGTAATGTAAACTTTGTTAGTTACTTCAAATCAATAAAAGAGTGGTGCTGGATTTCGTTTTTTCTGGTGCTTAAGTTCCCATTTGAAGTTCCTTATTATTTAGCAACAATATATCTATTTTTTTTTTCCGTTGTGTATTCTGTAGCAGGGTGTGTGTTGTAATTGTGTGTGTGTTGCATCCAGTTCACTTTGCATTACAACCATACTACTTATTTTCTTCCATGAGTGCTTGCCATGTATTCAACTTCTGTTGTTGACAAGGCTACGACCGCATGTCGCTTACTCATCCAACTTATTGCTCCACCGAACATCTTGAAGACATATCCGTTGGTCAACCTCTGTCGATACAGATCTCCAGCCCAATCAACATCAACAAATCCATGTACATTTAATTTACCATTGTCACCTCCATGTTTTCCTTGGTAGCATATAGCATAGTCCTTTGTTCGACACAAATACCTGAATACTCTCTTGACAATTTTCCAGTGCTCCTTTCCAGGTGTTGACATGTACCTTCTCAACACTCCCACTGCATGGGAAATGTCTGGTCAAGTGCATACCATCACATACATTAGACTACCAACAACAATTGCATAGGGAACATGTTCCATGTCCTCTATTTCTTCCCGTGTCTTTGGACACTATTCAAAAATTATCCTTGCTCTCACAGGAATTGACACCTTCACCGGTTTGCAATCCTGCATGTTGAAACATTTCAGAACTGCTTCAATATACTTCATATTATTCAACCAGAGCTTTCTAGTGGCTCAATCTCTCTTAATCTCCATTCCCATAATGAAGTTAGTTGCACCGAGATCCTTCATGTCGAACTTGGAGGATAACTGCTTCTTCACCTCCTTTATTGCGTCCATGTTGTTTCCAATCAGCAACATGTCATCGACATACAAAGCTACATAGATGAAATTCCCACCTTCTTCCTTGGAATATATGTAGTGATGAGATTTTCTTCTCACAAATACAAAACTAAGGATGTATGTGTCAAACTTATGGTACCACATATTTGGCGATTGTTTTAGACCATAAAGGGATCTTTTCACTTTGCACACCAAATCTTTCTTTCCCTTTACTACAAATCCTTCAGGTTGTTTCATGTATATTTATTCTTCCAGTTCCCCATGTAGGAACATTTTCTTCACATCCATCTGTTCTATTTCCAGATCAAATGTTGTATCCAGAGACATTAGTACTCTAATGGAATTTAATTTTGCAACAGGGGAAAAAATATCACCGAAGTCGACTCCCTCAACTTGGAAATATCCTTTCGCTACTAGTCGAGCTTTGAACTTCTCAACTTGTCCTGCGACATTCATCTTCTTCTTGAATACCCATTTTCTACCGGTGAGATTTCTTCCACTAGATAACTTGACTAAATCCCATGTCTCATTGTTGTGCAAGGATTCCATCTCTTCGACCATGGAGTCCTTCCAGAGTTTACCCTCTGCCGAGTCAAATGCCTCACCGACCATATTGGGCTCATCGTCGATGATAGTTAACACAAATGTGGAATGAAAGTCGGGCGAAATATACCTTTCGATTGGTTTTCTTACTATTTCTGAACTCCTTACTACCAGAGTCTATTGTTCCACCTCCTCCTTTGATTCAGTTGACTCATTTGAATAATCTTCTTCATTCCTTAGTTCAAACTGCATAGTCTCGAGATTATTCTCGGTCTAAGAAATTTTCTTCAGGCTCAGACTTACCTTCGAATTATTTGAAGACCACATCTGGACTGGACATTGTTTTCCTTGATGCATGATCCTAAAGCTTATATCCTTTAATTCCTTCTTTGTACCCAATGAAAATACATTTGACTTCCTTCTTGTCCAACTTGCTCCTCTTTTCCTTGGGAACATGCACAAATGCATCACAACCAAATACTTTGAGATGTGAAACTGAAGGATTCTTACCTGACCATACCTCATGTGGAGTTGTGTCGACTAGCGTTGACGAAGGATACATGTTCACCAGATATCTTGCAATGTCGACTACCTCCACCCATAATTATTGTGCGAGCCCAACACCACTGAGCATGCTTCTTGCCTTATCCAACAACATTCTTTTCATTCTCTCGGCAACTCCATTTTGTTGTGGGGTATATGGTGTCATATTTTGGCATGCTATGCCACACTGATTGCATAACCGATCAAATTATTTTCCACATAATTCACCACCGTTGTTAGTTCTCAACACCTTAATATTCTTATCTGTTTGGTTTTATACAAGAGATTTAAACTCTTTAAATTTCTTGAAAACCTCTGATTTCTTCCTCAGGAAATACATCCATGTCTTCTTGGAAAACTAATCTATGAAGGGGACATAATACAGGGATCCACCAAGTAAAGTCATTGTAACCGGGCTAAACACATCAATATGCACCAATTCTAGAATCTGATTTTCCCTTGTCACTCCAGATGGGAACCTCACCTGACTTTGTTTTCCATATATGCAATGTTCACAAAGGTCGACTTCTAAACCACATTCAGAAAAATCTTCAACCATACCTTTGTTGTGCATAGCTCAAAGTCCTTTTTATCCAATGTGTCCCATCCTCTCATGCCATAGCATGTTTGGGTCAACTTTATCATGTCTTGTCGAGTCGGTTTGAATCGACTCAGTCCTAGTCAAGTCGAGTCGAGTTGACTTTAGGAACAACAATGTTGTTGCATCCAGTTGAGTCGACACTCCCTAGCAACTTGTATAGGGTTCCAATCCGAACTCCTTTCATTAATACCATCGCACCTCTGACCATCTTGCATGAATCCTTCTAAAACAAAGTGTGTACCCCAAGAACACTCATCTTGCTTACAAATATCAGGTTTGTTTCTAAACCCAGAATGTGTAGCACACCTGGAAGGGTTCTTTTCCTCCCATCATGCAATATTAGTCAAAGTCTTCATCATCTGACAATTTTGGTTGTTGAGTCATCCCCAAAGAACACATCACCTCCATCATATCGTTCATACTCATAGAATCATTCTCTATGTGGTGTCATATAATAGGATTCTCCTGAGTCGATCAACCAAACATCTTGATCCGACTGTGTACTGGTCGACGCCAGGTACACATCACCTCCCTTATTCGGGGTCACCTTTCTCTCAGTCGATTTATTCTCGTCAAATCCTATACTGACTTCCATTTCCCTCGACTTACAGTCCTATTTGTAGTGCTTAGCTTTACCAAATTTCCAACATCTTCCTGTCGACTGAACCAAGGATTTAGATCTACCCTTCGACTTAGACTTGCTACTAGAGAATTTTCCTTTATCTCTTTCAACTGGTCGATCTCTCATCACTAAAGCATATTTGGTTGATCCTTCCAAGTTATTTCTTCTCATTTCTTCTAACAATAGAGAAGTAACCACGTAAATGAAAAAGCAATCACACAATACACTGAGATTTTACCCTGGAAAACCAAACCGGGAAAACCAACATTCTTTGAGCGTTCTTCTCTCTTGTTGTCTTATTCAATTTGAATAAAAGGTTACATGTCTAACCTTGGTCCACACCTAAGACACAATCAAAATCATATCCTCTTGCTTACAAAAGAACCATGTAGCCAATCTAGCTTGCATCTGCATGACCAACAACCTCTAATTTACAGACTCTTGGTGATTAGCCATTCATCATCTAAGGATTCAAGATTATCATTTACGGCCTTACAACATGCCTCTTTATAGGATTTAAATTAGGAAAAACCATAAAGACATGGCGCCCAAAAAATAGTTACAGATCCATGCAGATCATTGGCTACAAATCCCGCGAATCTCAATATTTTATTACAATTGACTACCGGTCGGCCTTCATTCGGTCTTCAATTGGTTGCCACATTCCCTCTTGTCGACCATGTGTTGGTTGACATCTTCGACTTGTTTCCGATTCCTTTACCATGTTGAATTGCCTCGACCTTCAACTTTGACTTTACCCGGTCAAATAACCTTGACCTTCGATTTGTTGTCAATCTACCTCTACCCTCGACCTGTTGTTGATCTACCTCAACTTCGACTGTCAATTGATCCACGTCAACTAGACTTTGACTACTAAGAATATAACAACCCAACAATTATGTGGTATAAGATCATGCACCATGCCACTTGTTTCCTCCATTCATTCCCAATGTACTGCCACATATCTCTCATGTCATTGGTCCATTGTCCAATTCTTGTCGTGTCTCTCCCATGTGCCTCATCCTCTGAACTTACTGTAAATGATTATACACCAATTCACCCACTTTTGTGGTTGAAAAAAAGTAATAATGGTGGATCTAGCTATGGCTAAGGAGATGGGACTGACACTTTTGAGCAACGCCAAGACAAGAATGGATGTTGAGCAAAATGCATGGAACAACTCGATCCATATTCCTTTGCTTCCACAGGGTCCGCCGATGGTGCTTTCTAGTCAATGAGGTTAGTCATATTAATTATACCCCTAGTGGAGATAGTGAACTGTGTTGTTTTATTTAGGTTGACACTTTTGGTATGGATCGTCTCTAAAATACAAAGCTTGATGGCCCACCAATGAATCCAGTGTGAGTACCAAACAATAAGTAGAATGAATCTAGTGTGAGTACCAAACATGGAGTATAAATTGAACGTAGAAATATTGCAAGAAGCCCATTGCATTGGATTTTTGAATTATTCATATTAAAAAACATTGTAAAGAACAATTTCGTACACATTCATATCTGTCGAAATTGCTAGAGTTTGTGCTTGATTTTCTACTTACAGAAGACTTGGAGATTGTTTTCACTTCTAGGAGGTATCCATGGCAACAAATGCTTCTTTTCAGACTAAAATACATCTTGAACACAAACAAGAAAACCACCAACTACATGAGAGATATAAGCCTAGATTGGAAGTGGTGGTTGAGTTCAAACATTGACTATCTTTGAAATCAAATTAGTAGCAATAAATGGTCGTTATAACAACATTATTCTACTTGAAATCAAGTTTAACTTTGTGAATGGTGCGGCATGTATCTCACAACAGTACGTACAAGCATGTTTATTCATCCTGCCAAGCTCCATTGACGTGTTGTATATCATCTAAAGGTAAAATATAAATAAGGGAAAATATAAATAATGAGTAAAATGATAAAATAACTCTATTTGAATCATTGATATGTACAAAAAAATGTTAAATCTTATATTTCGTCAAATCATGATGCCAAATTGTTGAAACAAATGGAACACGGAAAGTACATATAGTGTGAGATCTGCACCTGTTAGATGAATATTTTCATAGCTAGAAATCAACCTTTTGATTGTTGCTTGTGTGATTGCTTTCCTCTGCTAAAAACCAACTTCTTGATTATTGCTTGTGTGATATGCATCTCGCCTTTTAGGTAATCATTATAGATAGAAGCAAATGGTGGTTTGATGACGCGGATTTTCCTAAGAGAAAAGGGCATATTTGGCGGACAATTTTTTACTGAGATCTATTTCTTGCTCGGAATCAATTGTCGTGATATTCTGATTATTCAAAGAATATTGCTCAACTTGTTTATCGAAGGAATTTTTGATTTGGGTACCCTATATATGGTTGTGACGGTCTTTTAAAAACAAATCTATAGTATCGCATCAGCATCTGCAACATTCTCATTCAAATATCAAGAAGTGGGCTCTTTGGATATTGGTCTACAATACTATAGAGATGTCAAAATTCTTCTGCAGTGTAATATTACTTATCCATGGAATCCAAAGCGTTGTTGGTAAGCTCTATGTGGATTTCTATAGTGTTTCGTGCCCTCACGTGGATTCAATAGTGTTCAAGACTATGAAAAAGTCGACGAATGAATCAAATGTTATTTCTCCTTCGTCACTCTGACTCTTCTTCCATGACTGTTTTATTGAGGTGACTGTTGTTTCACACAACAAATACACTTTCCCATCCCTCCTTTTTTACTGTAAATTTGATGATCGCATAAACATTCCGTTTTTTTAGATATTGGTTATTGACTAAAACTAAATGTTTAATTTGTCATTTGTTCCCAAGCTTAATTGTGTTTGATGTCCAAAAACAATACTTTTCCAAAGCTCAAGTTCCATGGAATTTTTCATTTGCATTTTGACAAGGATGTGATGCTTCCATCATGATTAGCTCAATGCCAAACAATACAACATAAATGGATCTCCGTGAGAATAAGATAGCTCAGAATGCCTTCGACACTATTGTCTAGGTGAAGAAAGTTGTGGACAGTGTCTGCCCAAGAGTTGTGCAGACATTATAGCTCTGGAAGTGCCCTGTTGACCCGAGTATATTACACAGTGCCCTGTTCAACTATGCGGAAGTTACACATAAAGGTTCACACTATCTTCTAGGTGAAGAAAGATGTGGACAACGTTTGCCCAAGAGTTGTGTAGACATTATAGCTCTATAAGTGCCCTGCTGACCCAAGTATATTCCACAATGCCCTGTTCAATTGTGTGGAAGTTACACATACAAGTTCGCCATCATTGATAAAGAGGGAACCTTGTGGTGGCAGGCAATGGAGCATGAAGCAGTGGCTCCATACTGCCTACCAAGTGGACTGCCCTGCAGTGATAGGCCATCGATTGCAGGAAGGTAATGTCATTGATTGCAAAAATATCACCTCGATTCCATCATTCTTTAAAACCTCGATTGCAACAAGTGTCAATTATTTGAGTCAACTGCAACAGGTGTCAATTGTAAGAGTCCACCCACACAACCATTCACAAATTTGTTTTTTTTTTTAATTCATTTTTTAATTCTTACATTTCCTTAAAAAAAAATCGCATACACCAGGGTAATAATGTCACATCAGCCCGCTCTGAACGAATAAAAAAATTGATTTATAATATTTAATAAATATCAAAATAAATTTTATTTTAAAAAATAAACCAAAGTAATAAGAAATTTCAATAATAATAAAAAATTAGGTTAAATAAATCAAGGTAGTAGGGAACATTTGTTATAGAGTGCACAATATTAGATCTAATTCCAAAACCAACCAAATAATGTAGCAAAACCAACTAAAGTTGTTAATCAGGTGAAAACTATAATCCCTGGTTGGAGGCCAGGATTAAAAAAGAAATGAGATTAAAGTCCAAGTATTCACCATTCTTTATAAACCTATTAATAGAATACCTTACTAAATATGTAAGGTAAGGTAGTTGACACCAAGTGTTTTCCAGTGGTTAGAATTTATTTGTTTAATAATTTAAATATTTGAAAATTAATACCTTATTAAATATTAAATAGGTAAGGTAAGGTAAGGTAATGGATATCAAGGTGGTTAGAATTTATTTGTTTAATAATTCAGATAGAATGTTTGAAAAATATGTCAAAAAATTGTTTATTAAATTATAATTTATTTATCAACATAAATTTATCTTAATTTTAGATTTATCAAGTGTAATTTGGCTAAGTTGTAGTCCGCATAATCAGATCCGTATCGTTTTTCCCCTCTCCCCGTGTATCCCGCGCTCCCATGTACCTTCTGTAAAACCTAGATTCCATAGGTTGTACAATGGCAGATCCTTTAAACGAAGATTTAGTAACAAAACTTTGTAAATTTGTTGATATAGCAAAGAAAATGTATTCTACTGAGTTTTTATGTTTCAAATATTATGGTACGTAAAAAGTCAGTAATACTATTAAATGCCTCAAAAGTTGAGATTCAAATATTTAAAGTTAATTGAGATTCAATAAACTTAATTGCTTGTTATTCTTCTATATATGTGTAAAGTTAACATGGATTTATAAGTTAGCATCATTATATTCCAGATTATAATTAAAACACAAAACTAGAATATTGAATAGAAATTCAAAAAGCTATAATACTCTAAACTTTTTAAAATTAATAACGATATAGTGCTGGTCGGTAGTGGCATCTCAACCACAGGGATATTTAACTCAAAAAATAATAATTTAAGTATTAATTTTAATTACAATTATAGAAAACTACAGGAATTATATAAATTTTTAAATTGTTATTCAAAATTTAATTTAAAAAATATTTCATATATTCAAAAATTGATTTAAAAAAATATTTCAAATATTCAAAAATTAATTTAAAAAATATTTTATATATTTAAAAATAAATTTAAAAAAATATTTCATATTAATCTTCAAATATTAAAAATTTAGAATGAATTGTTATAATACAAATAATTAGAAATGTTAGTATACTTTTGAATATTTAATTAGTTGATATTAGAGAGCTTTTATAGTTTGTTACTTCAAAGTCTAGAGGAACATGTGTTTTAATTTGATTATACTTTGGAGTTTTAAAGATATAAATAATATGTCAATTTTTATTTATCAATTTACACTTGTGAGAGTGTCAATAATTACTATTATTACTTTTATTGTCCAAATTTGCAAATTAACTCTACTATCATATACAATTAATTATCCAAATCATACACAATTATTTATTTCAAATAAATATAAGACAAACTTACTATAACTACCATTAAAATATTATTTTTTTGCAATATTCCAAAATCAATATTTATAACAAATCTATTCCTTAAGATTTACCTCAATATCCACCAAAAAAATCATTTAAAATGCCAACAATTTCTTTGATACTAATAGTTTGGAGATAGAAAACATGCTCTAGGTAACATTTCATCATATATTTTAGTTACTCAATTTTAAAACAAATAAATAACACATAAAAAAAAATATTTACAAATATTTTTTTATTTCTTATATATATATATATATATATATATATATATATATATATATATATATTTCAAATTATTTCTACTTAATCATTATTTTTTTTTTAATTTTTAAAATCTAAAAAAAATGTATTAATAAAATCTCACTATTTTTTTTTATGTAAAGTTCAGAGACAATTCTATTATATTTTTAAAATATCATACAATCCAAAAACCCTTGTCATCGTGCCAAATATATTGTTTATGGAGAGTCCAAAAAAACTTAAAAACGAGAGTTTTGTTGCGAGTACCATGCCTATAGTTACTAAAAACTATCATTTTCAAAAAATAAACACTACTAGGGAACCCACTTCATGGGGCCGATGGCCCCTCACCTGAGGTATGAGGGTGAGTCGGTTGAGCTTCATGGTGCCCTAGAGGTTGATGACGAGCTGCTTGAGGGAGGCGAGCGAAGATCTCTCGAACCATCAAGTGGAGGCCATCGAGCTGGAGTTGAATCGTGTTTTGAGCATCTTCTCTGGTTTGTAGCATTTGTCCCAGAAGCATCTTGAGGTGCCAATAGAGTTTTCTTGTCCTCCAATATCGAGTGTCCCTTCCCCTAGTGTGTCCAACATCTGGGACCCAATGGATAATGATCTCAACTAATTATGTATCCGTAGTCATCTCCCATTCTTCGGTGACTGTCTTTCGCTTCATCCAGAGCTCTTTGGAATCGTTGAGGGGTATTTTAAATGTAGTTTCTGGCGGTGTTAAAAGCCTCCTGTTGGATGTGAGATTTTGATAACCCCTCCTCCTGTCACCTTAAAGTGGAAGCTTCAGGGAGTCCTGAACCACGTCTATAACCGAGAGGATATCCATGCATGGGGCCCATGGTATCTTTGATGAGGGCTCGAATTGAAGGGTGGTACCAGATTGAGAGAGTATTTCCAATAGAACGTTCGCTACCGACGGAGGGGGACAAAAATTCCTAGACCAGGCTCTTGAGATGCAAATTCGGCATCAAAATTTCACTAAGTGTTGTGTTCCTGCTCTAAGGAGAGGGGATCATCATCTAGGAGGATATCATATGGACAAGAGTGAGTCTGGGTTTCTGGAGGACGCCCCATTACTCTCGTTTATTTATTTTTTCCCTCTGCCTTGTTGGCCCCTCCTCGGGCTTCCTCTTGAATCCTTTTCCTCATGGGAGATATGTCGTTCCATGTTTTCCTCATCCTCGGGATTGGGCGCCTTCATTAACTTCCTTATATGTAGATGTTGGATGCTGACGCGGGAGTCCTGCCTTCCTTTGCTAGTTGGCATTTGGGTGTCATAGATGCATTCCCCTTGGTTCTAGTGCCTGTCCTTTTGGGTGAGCTGGCGATAGGTCTCACGATTGTCGGGTTGGATTCCTCCCCCTGGCATATCGGGAGTATTCCCTTATGTTAAATGATGTCATGGGCTTCCCATGGCGCGTTCTTGTTTACTGTCGTCCTTGTGGGTAGATGGCAGTCGGTTGTCGTCCGATCACCAGAGTGCCCTTTGGATGTCATGTTGATTGCACGCAGGAGCGGAGGTCTGATTTGCTAGGTCATTTACTATACTCTCTCTAGTTTTGGGGATCCCCCCTCCGAATTCATTCTTCCTTAGCTCTTCTTCTGAGAGGCGGTGCACCTTTCTTGTTGGTAGGAGCCTCATGGCACCTTCCCCACCTTTTTCTGGCGACGGTCTTGTTTTCCACGTCTGGAGGTCGCTTAGGTGGAAAGTATTGATGTAGATACTAGGCATGCCACATCCTTCCTTCTGGCGCTCGATCGCTTGTAAAGTCAAGCCCTGGCTTTCCATAGTTGGGCTTCCACCCAGTTTATTCTTCTCCCAATCCCTCTCGACCTCACAGGGTCTTCAATTAATGAACCTATGACATAGCGCCTGCATTCATGGGATATTAAAGAATACCCCTAATTTCACTAGATACCGATAAATACCTCCAAAAATCCTTTTGTTGAAACCCCCTCCCAATACATATTTCCAATAAAAGAAACCCCTATTTTTACTAGATATCCCTTTTCATACCTCCCAATACTTATAAACCTCCCGATACCCCTACCCCCCGCAATACCTACAATATATTGACTTTATTTTTCACAATTTAAAAACCCCCTTTATGAATGAACATGATAAGATATTGGTCAAGAAGGTGAATCCCTTGTGTTCAGCCTTAGGGTCGATTTTTTTGTTGTTGCTCCTTATGGCTTCCTATGGGGTTTGGAATTCTCTTGGATGGTCCCCTTGCTCATGCTCTTGGGTGTAAAGGTCATGTCTTGCGATTAAGGCACAAGCCTGGGCGAAACCCTCATCCTTTGAGAAATTCCAAGGTTTGTCCCACGAATCCTCCTTAATATTGAGGCTTACATTAGCTAACCAGTCTGCGAGCTTGTTGGCCAAGTGCTTCACATGTTTGGGTATGATCATTGGAATGGAGGCCAACATTTGTTGAATGGATTTCAGACTAGCCTCTAGATGCCAATTCTTTTTCGTTTTCGATGTCGGGGAGCCATGTTGCAAGCTTTTGAACATATTGATTACGATCAGGGAGTGACCTTCTATGATTAACTTGTCATAACCATGGGTTGCAACTACGCAGAGCCCTTCTTACAGTGCCTGGAGTTCTACGGTGTTGTTGGTATTTATCCCCATTTGACCCCCGTACATTCTCAAGATGTTGCCTTTGCTAGTTTGGAAGACTCCTATGTGCCCTGCATGTTCCTGATTTCCTTTTGAGGCCCCGTAGAAGTTCATCTTAGTAAACCTTTATGAGGGAGGGTTCCACTGAGATGTCAAAGCTAGAGGGGTCGTTGTTGGTTGCTTTCTAAGGGAATCTAAGCTGGCGCTGAGGTTGAGGCCTTGGACTACTAATAGTTCAAACATGATAACTTGATAATCTTTGTCTTCCCAGGTTGGGCTAGAATCGTTTCCCAGACAGAAGCGAGGACCTTGTTCCAGAGTTCTTCTGAAGGCATGGCTTGAAGCTTAAATACCCTACAACTCAGCTCTTTCTAGGCTTCCTAGGTAAAAAATCTAGGTAAGAGGTTCCACGCTCTATTGATGGTAGGGTTTTGAGTGATTGTTTTTGGCCATTGTTCTATGGTGTCCCTTATGGAGTTCCTTTTGTGACCAGAGCATCGAAAGAGAAGCACCTGGAGGGTCCAGAGATTTTCCATGTAAATGCAAGTATTTAAGAGGTGCTTTGGTGTTTCCTTGTGCACTTGGAAAAGAGGGCATCGAGAGGGGCCCGATAGTCCATGTTTGCATAAATTGTCCCACGTGAGAGCTCTGTTTAGGGATATCAACCAAAGGAAGGTCAAAACTTTCGATCAAAGGCTTTGTTTCCAAATCTTGAGCCAAATTTGGGCTTGAAAAAGGTTGGCTTGTCAGGATGGTATCTCGTATGCTTCTTTCATTGTGAAGGTTCTAGAAGAGTTGGTGCCCCATAAAATCTGATCTTGTTTTTCAGAGCTCTGGATTCTCTTTTTGTTGAGTTTCTCTAGGAAACCATCTATGATGTTGATGTTTGTTTTTCTCGTCCAGCCGTGGTAGGGGAGCCATTTCCTCCAACGACTAGGTTTTGTTTCTTCCATCCAGTATTGAGGAACCCTAGTCTTATTATGGGTTGTCATTCCAACTTGCAATCTGAGAAGATATGGTTGGTCTACCAGTCTAGGGAGTTGTTTCCAAGCATCATCCCAGAATAAAGCATCCTTTCCATTGTTGATTTTCCAGAAACAATTTTCCTGAACTAAGTGTTGATTATGCCAAGCTAGGTTCTAGAGGTGTGAACCCAGAGGGACATTGTTCATTCTGATGATCTACCTGGTTTGCTGATTTTGGGTGTATTTAATTAATTTTCCAGAGGTTGGCCCATTGATATTGGGGAGAAGTTATCCAACACCACCATATCTTATCCCCCAGGGTTTGGTTGAGACTTTTTGGATCCCTCAATCCTGGACCTCCTTTCAGTTTTGGAAGACAAACTGTTTCCCACACCACTAATGCCCATTTGTTTTTGTTTTTCGAGATGCCCCATAAAAAGTCTCTTTGAATATTTCTTATTGCTCTAAGAATATATTTTGGGACTGCTATGACAGAGAGATGGTAGATTGCCATTTATTGAAGGAAATATTTGATGAGGATGAGTCTGTTATCTATATTGAGAGAAAAGAATGACCAACTGCCAAATTTTTTTCCATCTTGTCCAGGAGGTCCTCCCAAACATTTTTCTTTAAGGGGTTCTCTGTTAGGGGAACTCCTAGGTATTTGGACGAAATATTGCTTGGTTTGAACCCTAGGAGACCTGTTAGGTGATGCTGGATCGACTGAGGGGTGTTGAAGAAGAAGATGTTGGAATTATCTTCGTTGACACACTTCCCTGAGGATTCATAGAAGTCATGGAGGACTTGCTTAATTGTGAGGGATTCCTTCATATTTGGAGAATCCATTAACATTGTGTCATCCACAAATTGTTGATGCGAGGCTGGGGATTCTTCTCCATGGAGAGAGAGCCCCTTCCATTTTCGTAGCGCCACTTCTGCCTTGATAGCCCTTCCCAATCCTTCTGCCATCATGATAAAGAGGAATGGAGAGAGGGGGTCTCTCTGATAGATACCCCTCGTTGGGGAGAAGGTCCGAGAGGGTGAACCATTAAGCAAGATATAAAAGAAGGTTTTGGAGATCAAAGAGTGAACCCATTGTATCTAATTTTCACTGAAGCCAAAAGCGGCCAGGATGCTGAGGATATAGTTCCATTCTAGGTTGTCAAAGGATTTTGAGAGGTCTAATTTGATGAGAATTTCGGGTTTCTTGGAGGAATGAGGGAGTAGATAAGATCATGTGTTAGGATTATATTGTATAGGATTTGTCTTCCGTACACAAAACATGTCTGCTCTGGGGAGATTAGGGAGGGGAGGAGAGGTTTTAGTCTATTTGCAATGATTTTGGATATGAGTTTGTAGATAACATTGCAGAGAGCTATAGGGAGAAATGTTTTGGGGTTTTCTAATTTGTCTTCTTTCGGAATGAGAGTGAGGAAGGCAACGTTGAAAGTTGGGAGGAATGTTTTGTATTTTCTGGAGTCTTCCACTGCTTCCTAGACTTATTCTTTATTACCGACCAACATGAGTGGTAGAAGTCCACTGTGAATCCATATGGTCTAGGAGATTTCCCTTTAGGAATCTCCCAAATCACTTGCTCCACCTCTTCCATGGTGACTGGCCTCATCAGGGCTTCATTATGATTTCCAGTTATCATTTTTGGAATATGTTGTGTAATCTTTCTGATTGCATCCTTTTGATTCAGCTGTGGTTATTACATTAGAGTTCTGAAGTATTGAAGAAGCTATGATTGGATGTCCTGGTGGCTTCTTAATTTGTTTCCTTGTTGGTCTTTTAGAAAGATAATTATGTTCTGATGTCTTTGCTAGATCATTGAGTTGTGGAAAATCTTTGAGTTTCTTTCACCTTCTTGGAGCCATAGGACTCTTGATTTCTGTCTCCAGAGTATTTCCTTGTGCTTATATCTGGTTGTTATTTGTGCCATGAGAGAGACTTATTCCTATTCTAGCTCTTAGGATCTCCCTAAAGAGATCATTTGATGTTGGTTTTGTTTCATTCTTTCTTGAAATTGTTTTTTGGCTTGAAATATGTTGCCAAATTCTGATTTATTCCATTAAAATTTATTTGTTATTTCAAGTTCTTCAGTTGCTTCTGGAGTCTATACATCGGGGAGCCCAAGTTGATTGTCGCTGCCTTCCACTAGGAGGGAAAGTTGGAGTGGAAGGAAGGGTCCATCATCTAGAAGGATTCAATGAAAAAGGGGCGATTTTTGGGGCTTGTTCGGATGTCGATGGGCCAATGGTACAATCCATGATAGGGGAGAATGGAGGCTTCTGCGGTGTAGTTTCTTTGAAGAAGAGATTCTGAGATGAGAAATCAATCTAGGTGGGAGGCTATGTGTTGTTGGCCAACTAGGTGGTTTCTCCAGGTAAACATTCCATTAGTGGTTTCACAGTCAACCAAGCCCAGGTCACTAATGGTTTCTTTAAATATTTCAGAGTCTTGATCCAATCGGTTTAAGACTCCTCTTTTCTATGGGAGAGAAGTTATTATGTTAAAGTCTCCCCCTATGATCCAAGGTTGGCTTTCTATGAGAGTATCTATGAGGGAGAGAGATTGCAGAAAGGTTAATTTATACTACATAGTTTGAGGTTTGTAGACATTGATGATGTATCCTAATTGGTCATATCCTATTGGTTGGAATTTGCCTGAAAAAGTACATCGGGTGGTGAAGAAAGAGGAAAGGGAGATTTCACTGGGGTTCTAGAGGATGGCCAAACCACCTGATGCTCCTTCGGCAGCTATTGCTATGACATTGCAACTTCTCCAACATTTGGTGGCCATTTTTTCCATAGTTGTGGAAGTGCACTTGGTTTCTTGTAACATCATTATAGAAGGTTTTTAATCAGATATCAAGGTATTTAAGCATCTTTGCTTACTCGGGATTTTAAGGCCTCTTACATTCCATGAGATGTATTTCATTGGGAAGGTTGGGGGTGTGAGGAGAATTTTTCCGCCATACTCTTAATCCTTCCAGAATTTAGAAGAATTTATCCCATTTCTTGTAAGAGTTTCTTGTTGAATGGCCTTCATCTTTTTTTGTCATCTTTTGGTGCCTTAACAATTTCTTTGCTTGAAGTGCTCTTTATTCCTAACGATGCAGGTACAATGTTCTTACCTTTTTGGGTTGCTGCTCATTTCTCTTTATTCCTTGATTTGATCAAGGAACTTTGCAATAGTCTTATTTGTTGATCTGGTATCGAGTGTTCCTCTTTCCGTTGACATGTTACTACTATGCCTTGCAGATATAAATCTTTTAGATCCATGTATTCAAGTTCGTCCTGCTCCACCTTTAGGGGTTCACATGGGACCATTGGATCATCATGGTTATGTAGTTGGGGGTTATACTTGAGGGAAGAGGGAGCACTAGTGGCGAGAAGTTTCTTTTCTTTTTTAGGTTGGGCACTTGGTTGGGTTTCGACCGAGGGGATTGGATCGTGTACTTCTTGCTATGAGAGGTTAGCTAGTGAGTCAAAACTATTACTGGTACATTGGGATTGGGCTAGGTAGGTATTTTCTTTTGGGATTTGTGTTTTTCTTGGAATTTTTAAAAACCCGCCTCGTCCTTTTCTGATTGGGGATTAGGGGACTCTATTTTCTTATTCAGGGGACATTCATGGAAAAGACTCCCATGAGCATGGAATTTTTAGCACTGTAAGGGAATGTGTTCATAATCCACGGTCTCGAGCCAGTCGAAATCCCTATATCTGAGGCATATTGATGCTGGCAGAGCTTTGGAGACATTGAGGTAGACATAGATCTGGGCGTAGGAGGTATAAAGACCTTGAAGGGTGGCCTTTGCGATCCTGACAAAGGATCCAAGAGTGTTCCCAATACCCTCTAGAATTTTCGTGTGCCATTACTCCTACGGGGGCAAGTACAATCTGATCCATATCGGAGTTGTAGTGAAATCTTCCTTTTTCAGGTTGAAGTTCTCTTTCCAGATCTGCATATATAGACCAACAGACTTGAAGAAGTACGGTCCTCCTTGGAAGACTCTTTCTCGATCTTCTGCCAGGTTGAAGATGGTCATAAAGAATCCTTTGGATCCCATTTTGAGGGAGACTTTCCCTCTGGGCTTCCATCTGGTTTTGATCCACCACACGGGGGCTTTCTATGATTCCTAAAGGCCCACAAATTTTCATATGAGGGCATGATCTTGCATGTATTGGATGTCCTCCACTAGGAGGGGCGACAATATTTCGTACTGCAAAATTTCCTCTGCTTGCAGGATGCAATTCGATGGGATTTTCTTGTCGAATTTTCGGGTTCTGATGGTTCTGAGTTGGGAGAAGTTTTGAGCTTGTCAGGGTTTCCTTAGTTTTTTTTTTTTTTAGTGTCCATTGGGCTGGGCATACTTGAGGTGTCAGGGATGAGGGCATGGGTCTGGGGTGGTCAGCTGCTGCCAACCACTATGTTTAAGAAAGAGGGGACGACTCCTCCTTGAGCAGGGACCGTCATTGTTGGTTCGGGAGGTCAGTATAAGGTTGAAGTTCCAAACCTAAAACTAAGTTAATCTTATTATTGTGATAAGAAAATCTCGGTATTAATCTCAATTACAAATATATAAAAAAATACAAGACATAAATTTTTTTAGTCATTTAAAAATTAATTAAAAAAAACATTTCACAATAAACTTGAAATATTAAAAGTTTAGGATGAACTATTATAATACAAATAACTAGAAATGTTAGAATAGTTTTGATGTTTAGTTAGTTGATATTACATAACTTTTATAGTTTGTTACTTCAAAGTTTAAAGGAACATGTGTTTTAGTTCAGTTATACTTTGGAGTTTTATAGATAGGATTAATATGTCAATTTTTTAATCATCAATTTATTTATTTTAAAGACTTTCATGTATGAGTGTCCATGGATCCACAAATAAAATTTGAAAGTCCCAACAAGCCCTGGTCTCGTAAACCTAGTTTATGGAAAAATATTAGTCATGCCATTAAGATATGTCATCTTGAGCCTCTATGTTGTTATTTCCACAAGGATGTCAAACATTTCTATGTTGCAAGAATGATTGGATATGCTAGTTCATTTCTATGTTCTAGGAATGACTGGATATGCTAGTCTACTTAGAAGAACATGTGTTCCTAGTAGGGTACCACCAAATGATCTATAAGTAGAGAGTTTTATAGATAGGATTAATTTGCTAATTTTTTCTTCATCAATTTATTTATTGTTTTTTTTTTTTTTAATTTCAATTTACACTTGTGACATTGTCAATAATTACTATTATTACTTTCATTTTACTTGTAATTTATGAACAAGTAATACATTATCATAAGTTTCAAGTATTTCGTAATTATTTTAATTTTTCAATTTGGATTACTTACAATTATTATATATTTAAGAGATAGGTATAAGCAACTTTGTTGCTAATTTCACTTGTTAATTATTGGTATTCTGCACTCTTCACTATCCACCATCCAATGGATAGGATGAAGAGGGTAAAATACCAATTATTAATAGTGTCTTTGAAGAAGGGATACACTACCAAAAATTAGTTGTGCACATGGTGGATAATTTATAAATAAGTTGATTCAATACATTATCTTGGTTGTGCCCATGGTAAATAATTTATAAATAAGTTGATTCAATACATTATAGGTATACATTATAGGTGTCAAAACTCATATTACAAAGAAAATCTATGATCTTTTAGTGGATTTTGAAAAATATTGGTGTATTTAGTGAATTGATTGTTTTAACATAACATATGAAAGATCAATAAATTTAATATTTATGTTATTATGTAATACAAACATGCAACATTCAATCAATTGGTCTTCCAAAAAAGTATGCTAAAGTAAAGCTAAGTGGAAGATATTAAATTTGAAGTGAATATTTTTTTCCAATATTTATTTTGGAGTTTTGGAAATAACGTCTATGGTTATATTTTAAAGAGTTATAAGTGATTCTTGAGATAAGTGTTATATTTTAAAGAGTTATAAGTGATTATTGAGATAAGTTTTTAGAAAGTTAAAAGTCAAGTTTGTAGGAAGTCTTTGCTTGGTAGAGTAGGAAATTGATTCCACATATGTGGTATAGTAGAAATTTGATTGCATGTGTATATCGATTTTATTTTCAACCATTATTAGAGGATAATTTCCATCCTTTATGTATGTATTATTAGTAGATTGACAAAAAGCTGACAATTTTTTTGTTTATCAATAATACATGGTCGAAAATAAAATTAGTAATGTAAACTAGTTGATTACTCTGAACTAAAAATGACAAACAACCATTTTATTTTATTTTCAAACATGTATTGGTAGATAACTTTCAATTGAACCTCTATGCATCATTACTGAATTACGAGCGGATTCAAAAAATATAGCATAAGCATTGTTATTTGATAAAAAAAATAAAAAATAAGTTACATTCATTTTTCAATATATTTTAGAACAAACAAATAACTTATCTCTCTCGACATGGCACTGCTACATATGTCAACTTAGTCATGGTTTGATCAAGGGCTCTCTACGATTGAGGTTTCGTTGTTCTTCACAACTGAGAACAAAAATAAAATTGCTTGCGGCCCATGGAACTTTATATAAAATTTCACGACCTTGATCAAGGTCCTCACCCTTGATTGAAATTTTACTGAACCCTCGTCAATACCTCGATTGAGAATATATTGGGTCCATGGCAAGCCCTTGATTAAGCGATTTTATGAAGGTATCCATCAACATTAGCTATAAATCCCATGTAGGTTGTGAAATTGTTGAATAAATCAAATAGGGCATCCCCAAAGAAACAAAAGATGTGGAATCTCTCTTATTTTCTTCAAAAGATCCACTCCATTGGCATGGAGCCACACAACATTCAAATTCAAGACCTAGACATGGAGCTATACCATATTCACAATTTAAGACCTAGAATTTATTAGAAACATTAAAGACATGATCTCATTCTCACATCCCATAATGATACAATTGATTCTTTTACTAGTTTGATAAGAAGTCAATTTCCTACTCAATTCAATACTAGTAAAATGTTTGAACATCAAAATTTAGAAACTTAATGAGCTTCGAAACAGAGAAATGATATGGAGAATATAGAAATTGTCAACCTCTTTCTTCAAGAGCAAGTTCAACTCAAGGATTAATTTCAAATTATGTTTAGATCGTTGTGGTTGATACCAACATCTAGATATTGCAATTGGCGTCTCATTAAAAAAAGTTACTAACTTAATGAGAACTCTCAAGTGTTGTCGTTTTTTAGAGGTCACATTTTTTACCCATGTTTCAAAAAATGGTGCTACCAATAGCACCCCTTTTTTGCAGGGTGGTTAAAATTACGACTTGCTTGAAATCCGTGCCTTGACCACCAATATTGTTAAAATTGCATTGCAAAAAATTGAACCCTAAATCGAAAAGTGATGCTACTAGTAGCACCCTTCTTATTTTTGGAGTTAAAATTGCGACTTAATTGAAACAGTAGCTCCAATCACTGACACTGCCATGAACAAATTAGCTTGTAAATCGAAAAGTGGTATTTTATTTATTAATCAATTTTATTTTAATTTTTAAATTTACATTAAAAAACAAATTGAATAAAGAAATTCCACATACATGTTTCGTTTTTTCTTTAAAGTAAAAAAACACATTTTTCTATTTAATTCTTTTGAAAAAAAAAACATGTTTTTAGAAAAAAAAAAAACACATCTTTCTATAAAAATAATTTTTTTAATGAAAACCCATTTTTTTAAATAAAAAATTGTCTTGTTTAATGAAAATACACATTTTTTAAATGAAAACACAAAATTTTAAATGAAAAAACACTTTTTTTTATTAAAAAAGAACACAATTTTTTTTTTAAATATTTAAAAATTCAACCAAAAACAAAAAAAAAATAACATAAAGCATTAAAAAGAAAAGTTTAAATTATTTAAAAACAAAATTTTGAAAACCAAAATTAATAAAAGACGAACATTAATATAAAAAAACAAACTTATAAAAATAAATAAAAAACAATTTGTTTTTCATAAAATTCATAAAATTAAAAAAATAATAAAAATGAAAAGACAAACTTTAAA
>SNQJ01S0034794.1:26194-49652 GCA_010110895.2 Picea sitchensis | reverse complement strand
GCATGGGTTTTAACTCTTTGGAGTGCACAAGAGAGAGGGTTTTGCAAAATCGCGAAATCCTGACATCATCAAAACTGTCCATCGGAAGGGATGCGTGGCGAGGGATCAACATTTCACTAACTCGCGATTCAAAGAAGTCAAAGGGAAAATTCGTGAAACTCGCGAAACGCAAAATCGTGAAAAGATCCCAGTCGTTGATTGAGGAGATATCTGGACTGTTGATTGTCCAGGGAGAATTTTGGCATTTCGGGGATCAAGAGAATGAAGGTGAAAATTATTTTGACTTCGCGAGTTACAAAATCTCGATTCGCAAAAGGAGAATCTGGACCGTTGGATCTAGAAGGGATATGTTTCAATAGGCCAGGAGATCCAGAAGGAGTCGAAGGTTGAAGAGTTGAAACAACCAAAGCCTGAAGAGACGAAGATCCTAGAGCCGTTGACATGCAAGGGGACACTTGTCGCCAGATCGCGAGCTCCGGGAAAATTTACGCTGGAGTTTCAGTTTGAGAACTGAAATAGCCGAAGCCCAAAGTGACGAAGCGCCAAGGAGCCGAAGCGCTAGGGAGCCGAAGAGATGAAGTGCCAAAGGCCAAAGAGATTCTGAGCCGTCAGATCACCCAAAGTGAATATGAGTCGTCGGACCAGGAGAGAAGATGTGGTGGAAATCTGTGAACTCTGGGTAAAGTTCCGGAGCGATTCATAGTCGTTGGACTTAAGAGGACACGTGGCAGGATTCCATGTATTTGGGGAGAAGGAAAAGGGTTGATATTTGAGATCTCAGAAGCCCGGAATTCAAAGAGGATCTCGACCATTGATCGAGAGGAGGATTCCAGGACCATTGATTTGGTTGAGGGGGTCAAGGACCCAAAGTGAGAGAAAAACCGTTGATTAGGGATATACGTGTCAACAGATCTTCCACTACGAAAGATGCCCAGTCAACAGAGGAGAGAAATTGAGAATTGAGATTCCCGAAGGTCGGACTCACGGAGGAGATCCTAGCCATAGATTCAAGGGGATAGGTGGCAACAGATCTTCCACTCTGGAGGATTTCCATGCAGAGGAGAGTGGAGTTTGAGAATTGAAAACTCCCATAGGCTGGAAAGGCGGAATCAACAACAACCGTTGATTCGAACAGGACTATGTGTCGACATATCGTAGAGATGCGTGGAGATGCGTGGAAGGAGGAAAGAAGAGAGGAACGAAGATCAATAATAGTCGTCAATCATAGGCAGTGCCAAAGGATCATGAGATCGACAATCAAGAAGGATTGCAAGACCAGGACATGCTCAGACGATAATAATCCTTGAGCGAGCCGCAATTTCAACCACGGTTTTGGAAGGGAGATATGTGGTAGTTGGAGAAGGATTGCGAGGCGAAAAGTGAGTTGGTCTAAAACCGCTCTTTCCCACACCTGCAATTGTGCATTAGCACAAGGGCACAACCTAGGGTCGTATGAAGGAAGGGGCTAGTAAAGAGTAGCTAGCACCTGTGAACTGAAGAGCGCTAGAATGCATAGACAAAAGATGCGAGTATCACAGGACCTGCGCCAAAGGAAGAAAAGGGGCCTGTGTATAATTTCTGGGTTCATTCAAGAGCTCGCAGAGTCAATCTGACTCAACACTTGGAAGGATCCTGAGACCGGGAGGTCGCAGAACCCCAAAGGGGAGGGGGGTTGCATCAAAGGGAAACATCATGATAATCCAGCTTAACCAAATGAGTTATGAGAATTGATGGTTAATTATCTCCTTTTAAAGGAGGATATGAGATCAAACTGGCTGCAAATATTTTTATATATCTTTCAAAATTGAAATACAATACTAGGGATACTAAGTATGGTATTAGTCAAATTCAATAGTTATCTCAATTATTGGTTCTAAGTTGTTGCCAAGGCATTGTCTGTAATTTGGTGTGTTTTAAGTGCATATGTCTCTAATTCAAGTTCCATGGGGTTAGACACTAAGTCTAGGTTTCCCCTTTATAGTAGGTAACATCCTTTGAATGGAGGGAAGCAATTGAGAATATCTCAAGGATTTATTTCCAAAGAAAAAAGGGTATGATATTAGTCGAAGGATAGGAGTAGTGATAACATGAACTCTATTTTGTTTTGGATGAACTCAAAAAATATATACACCTTTCAAAATCAAACTATGATTTTTTCGGTGTGAAAGACTATTAGGGTAAACAAATCGATGAAATATGGATTTTTTTAGGAAGTCAATGATTTCTATATCACCTTTTTTTTTTGTAAGTAAGTTTCTATAAAAAGCCTTCCAAAAGAAAAAATTACAGCATCAACAGTTTACCCCAGACTGTAATAATTGAATTGCCCCGAGGGGAAACCATTTCAGCCAGCCTAATAGGTCGAGAACCAAAGTCTTAAGCTACCAATCATAATATAGCGTCTAACTACAAAAAATTACATCGCCCCCTAGGGGAAACCGAATTAACCTTTCGGCTTACACTAACATAAGTTAAAGTAGACAAAATATAAATATAGGCTACAGGTGGAAAAATAAAAGATAAACACCCATCTGACCATGCAGAGAGACACCTATGTAGTTTAGGTTGTAGGCTTGTAATGTGGCCACACATCCAGGGAGGTGGAATTGAGCACTGGAGCCACGACCGGTGTTGCTTCCTCCTCTATTGGTGCTGCTTCCTCCTCAAGAATCTCGTGCACAGCTGGTGCCAAAATCAGTTGTTCATTCTCTGTTACATTTGGTTCTCCATCTGTGGCGTGGCACACTCCTTGTAATGCTATGGGCATTTGTAGGAATTGTGTTCCCTTCCCGTCCAATATATTCAACCAAAAACAAAGGTCGTCCAAATCCTGTCGTAATTTGAAGACCAGGACTTGCATAATTTCAAGGCCTTCTTGTAATTTTGAGCAGGATGCACAGTCTGCGTAGGAGTGAGGTGGCTCTTGTTGTTGTCCATAGTTGGCGTTGAAGCCTTCACTCTAAGTTTAAGTGCAGTGAGGTTGGGTTGGGGGCGAATGGAATGGAGAATTTGCAGGTGAATTGGGAGGAACGACTTGAGCTGGCTGCGAGGTGGAGGCCAAGTCTGATATTGGCCTGGGTTGAAACCCAGATTGTTCCCCAAGAGAACGAACCATTCGATCCTGCAAGCAAATGCTAGGAGAGGGGCGGAAGATTGTTGAGGCTATGGCCAGACTGCGTCGAAGAGGATGGTGAGGAGGGTGATGAACTGTGAGAGGGTGTAGGCATATATTGAAAAACTTAAATTTTTTTGGATGGTTTTCAGTTTTCTTCATAATTATTGCTTTTTCAATTTAAAAAATATCAAATTAAATTTTTCATAAAAGTATTTTTAAATACTATGATGGTAGGAGTGGGATAGGTGGGGGGAGTTTATATTTAGACCCAAAGGAGAAAAATAAGTTGAGTTTTCTTTGGGAATATGATGGCATCAATTAATGAGGCAAGGACCCTTGTAGTATTTCAAGGACACATGCTATCATAAGGAGCAAGGGATATCCAAATTTACAGTTCATGACTCCTTAAATGGGGGGCACCAACCTATACCCCCCTCCCATAACTTACTCAACATTTATGGAGATATTGTTGAGCCAAGACAAATGTCACACCATGTTTTGTGAACTTGATGAAGAATTAAGGACACGACCCACACCACCCTACATTGATCCTCAGGTGTGTGATTTTATGGATCGTATTGGTGGTGTGATGATAAGAAAATATGGGTTAATGTATGTTGAAGCATTGGAGATTCCATTTTGATAATGTGGAGGATCTTACCTTTTCTCTTCCTCTGAGAGTTGGGATGCAGAGTGAAGGGTGACTAATATTTGTGGGTCAATTTAGTTTTGGAAATCCTATTGTTGTATCCTTTGTAATTCTATCTCAAATACTTCTCTAAAATAATGGGGAATTACCATTGTAGGAACCACTGATGTGTTTTCTGTGTTCTCCGAGAGGTCCAACATATATTACCAAGGTGTGAGATGGAGGTGGTTGAGGTGTAGAGTAGTGTGGGGAATTTTAACATGAGGTGGAGTTGTTGGAAAGAAAAAATTACATGAAGCAATGGAGATATAATAAAGTTCGAGAAAATTGTGCAGTCGTTGGAAATGAGAGAGACAAAGATGAGATTTTTAGCATTCATGGTTATTTCAAGATGGTACTATTTGGAACCGGAGTCATGTTTATGTTTGAATCAATTAAGATCGAAACAACAACCTCATGAGGATTAAAAATACTCCTTCGTTTTTACAAAGCTGACACTCCTCTTTGAATTCTTTAAAGATTTATCTTTGAATATCTTGGGACAACAATATTAAAATGGAAGAGTGCTAAAAGAAAACTCCAAATATTTATCATTCAAATAAATGAAAATACTTTAAAGCATATACACGCATCAATAATTCTTGAGAAATGGACCAGGAACCTTCATTCATAAGTTAATATATTTACAGAAAAATCATACCGAAACAATATTTGTAGAAAGTAAAAATCTCACATCCATCACACTTTTAAATATTCTCAATCACATTTAAAGAAAAGAAAAGAAATGGCCCATATATAAGAGAAATTTAAGAGAGTCTTTTCGTTAAAATCAAAATATGATTTCATAGGTCAACTTCAAATATATTATACTCAAATGCTTAGAGTTAAAAGATACAATTAAAATTAACCCCGAGATAGTTCTTTGGGATTTTCTCAAAAATAAGATAGTCTTTAATAGTATTATGAAAATAAAAGCATTTGTCCAAAGATGGGCTGGGATAAGCTCCCGTGGACCATGAAATAAAAAAATAAAATAGGAAAAGAGAAGGAACAAAGCAGGAACATGATAGGAACAATGCAATACCTGAAAAGAAAATAGAAGGGAGCGATTAGAAATCAATTATATTCTCCTTGGGATAGACAAAATATAATTGGATGAATTCTGGAAATGTGAAGAAAATGGAAGAAGGATGTGATCAATTTGCATTTAATGTGATGGAATATCTCTTTTCATTTGCTTTTTGATGTCCCTTTTGCATCATCACTTGTTGCAATTGCTCGACCAATACCAACTACCTCTAACTAATATTCTTCGGTTATCTTGATGGGGGTTTGTTTCAACCATTTTTCAATATATTATTTCATTGGTGCAACATTTATTTCTTGTCTAACTTTAATAACAAATATTGCACTTTCCAATATTTCTCTTAGTTCAAACGAAAGTTGGTGAAGTGTATCTTCAATATCCTCATTTTTGTTTACATAATTTACCAACCAACTTTCAATTTCATGCTCAGTATATTCAATCATATTATTAAATTTCTCTGATGATAAGATCTTCAATATTTCCACATGTACCTCAAATTGTTGTCTTGTCAAAAATATAGAATTGAAAATTAATTTCGGGTCTTGGAACTCCCTTGTAATTCTTGTTAGATCTATTTCAACCAATATGTGATAAAATGCTTCTTTTTTTACGACCAACGTGACACAATCGTCTAATATTTCTTTTAACACTTTTATCTTTTTATATCTAGCATGCTTTCAACTATTCTATTTGAGTTGGGGGAAGGTAGGTCCTCTTCTTTTCTTCTCAACCCAGTCATACCAGAAACATTTAAAATAAAAATGATAATAACATCTTTGTAAAAACCTTCTTCATTGTTAAAGTCAACCTAGAGATATTCTCTTAATTTTTTTAATTTGGAACCAAAAGAGACAATATTATTTCCTACATCTCATGCTTCTAAAATAAGGGACATTCTCTTTTTGATATTTTCTCCAACAAACCGCCTGACTTCAACCAACAAACTTGATGTTCCTTTCAACTTCAACTCGGGTGTTTTGTTGGGATTTCTCCCATATTGAATAGAATCAATTGGACTTGCAAATATAGGAGGTGGCATCAAAGCACATTCCAATTCTTTAATTTTTTCTTTGAGCGTCACAATTTTGGCTTCCAATCCATTAACTGATACCTCCAAAGTGTCCCGATAGCTTTATGTATTTGAAAAATTCTCGATATTGGGACTCCATTCAAATCTAGCTCCGTGTCTTTCCCTTTGGCTCTTTTTCCTTTTTAATTTATTCGTTCAAAGACTAGCTTGTTTAAATCTTTATCAAATAATGCACTATGGAGGGTCAAGGATTCTTGTTCATAAAAGATTGGCTCGAGTCACCAATTCTCCTGCTACGTCTCTGCTATGTTGAATCCTCTGCTCATCCTATGGAAAATCTATGTCCTTGATGTTTGTATCCAACTCCATGTCTTCAAGAAGAATGTCTTCATCAGATATGAATTAGTCCACTTCTTGTTGATTATTCTGCCTTTTCCTCTTACTAGTTATTGGTAATTTGTTGCGTTTTTCAATATACATTTTGGGATGATGAGGATCATCTCCGTCACCTGAATTCTCAATCAAAGATTTATGTTTCTCTTGTAAAACATTTTGAGGATTCTACTTGGGTGGGCTGCTTCTCTAAGAAGAACTCTAATACTTTGTATTATTTTCATTAATAACCCTTCCATGATGATGATGGGATTCATTTGTACTAANTCGTTCAAAGACTAGCTTGTTTAAATCTTTATCAAATAATGCACTATGGAGGGTCAAGGATTCTTGTTCATAAAAGATTGGCTCGAGTCACCAATTCTCCTGCTACGTCTCTGCTATGTTGAATCCTCTGCTCATCCTATGGAAAATCTATGTCCTTGATGTTTGTATCCAACTCCATGTCTTCAAGAAGAATGTCTTCATCAGATATGAATTAGTCCACTTCTTGTTGATTATTCTGCCTTTTCCTCTTACTAGTTATTGGTAATTTGTTGCGTTTTTCAATATACATTTTGGGATGATGAGGATCATCTCCGTCACCTGAATTCTCAATCAAAGATTTATGTTTCTCTTGTAAAACATTTTGAGGATTCTACTTGGGTGGGCTGCTTCTCTAAGAAGAACTCTAATACTTTGTATTATTTTCATTAATAACCCTTCCATGATGATGATGGGATTCATTTGTACTAACAATAGTCTCAAGATCTACAACTAACACTTCTTTAGAGTTATTGCCATCATTTTCTTCTTCTCCACATATACAAGTCTTTATGTATGATGCACTGAAACCTACAAAGATCATACGATTCATAAAACATTGTTGGGGGTCAAACCCATTCACTTGATATTCCAATTTTAGATTATACTGGTTGAATTGGGTTGCAAATTCACCAATCTTTGAAGCACTTTTCAATGAAATCTCGTCAACTTTCCACACCAATGGAATAAATTTCCTTTTCTTTGTTTGATAAAAGAAATTGTCCCAAAATTTGTATTGTCTATAGACTTCTACCATGAATATCTTATCGGGTACATAGAACGAAAGATATATTGGGGATTCCTAAGAAAAATAGACTCTGATTATGCTATATTGTTCATTTGATTCAAAATTTCCCCTTTGATCTAAGAATGTTGTCGCTTCCAAAGATAATATTGTTTCCAAATGTTGATTTAGTGCTATCATGAAATGTCTCAGATCAGTTTATTAATGCCTCCAATTATAACTGATAGCTTGTTGAGTGGAAGACTTAGATTTCTCCAAGGGATATGCCTACCATCACAAACTCATATCTGTTTCCAAATACATGTTTCTTCAGCTCCTCATATGAATATGCTTTCAAGACCAAATATGGAAAGAATGCTCAAAATGTTGATGCATTTTGAGGGGTGACAAATATGATGCCAAATGTTGGTTTAATAACCAACAACAAATATACACAAACATATTTGAAACAAGGGACACATGTATTTTACACTCAAAAGACACCCCTAAGGGGAAAATTATATTCAATTAATCCACCCCGTGTGTATTTCTACTGTATAATTGACCCCTTTATATAACTTTAGGTGACCATAACAACTATATCGTAATTGGATATTCAGTTCAACCATATACATAACTATCTCCAATAGTATCTCAAATCTTTCCATGAATTTCTCAACTAATTTTCATCCCTAACATCTCTATTTTCTCATCATTTTTTATTCTTATTTAAAATTGTATGCTTAATCTACTTCATTAACATATTACAATGTGTTAATTAAACATCAGAAGTGGGAGTTAATCCTTCAACATGGAAGCCAAACGTGGATTTTTGGGTGAACTTTAATCAGTATAACTTTTAAGATTTCCTCTTTTATTTAGTAGTAATGTTTTGTCCTATACTAGTTTTTCTTTTTCCTTTTATAGTTCTAAGACACTTACCTCTATAGGAGTTTATCTCGTAGATCTTAAGTAGAATCTACTAAAAACTTTTAGATAAACTTTTATGATATTTTAACAATAAGTTACATCATTTATATTGTGTTTTGTATTACAATGATATTAGATAAAAAAATTATGATATTTTAACAATAAGTTGCATCATGTATATTTTGTTTTTATTACAATGTTATATGATTAGAGTGCAATGTTTTCTAATACAAAATAATAAATAATATATATTTATTTATTATATATATTAACAATTTAATACTTCCATTTTTATGGAACAATAAAAGTTTTACATAATGAATATGTGTTTAAATTGATATTTTGATTAAGATAAATTATTTTGATTATTTTAAAAGTTTGTTTAATTTAATTTTAATTATATTAATATATATTTAGATATTATATTTACTTTTTATTAGTTAAATTAATACAATTTTTTTTTATCCATACATCACTTGAAGAGAAGATTTAATTGACTAAAAGACCTTGAAACCAAAGAGCTCCAAACTCTGCTTTCGATAGTATGCGGAGAGAATCCAAAGAAACCTGTGGCACCACGGCTACCTCTAAAAAGGAAAAGGATCCAGATCGATCCAAGGGTAGCATCTCTTCCTCAAGCCAGACAGGGGAAAAACCATCAATGGGGAAGCCCCAGACCCCTTTATTGTATCCCTTCCATCGAAAGCTCGAAAAACCATCAATGGGGAAGCCCCAGACCCCTTTATTGTATCCCTACCATCGAAAGCTCTTTTACTTCTTTAGGTATCTGAAGAGGAGCTTTTATCTCTCATTGATAAGGGATATCCTTCTCTGGAACAATAGAGTTTATGGTTTTGTATGAACTATTAAGTATGATTTTATACCCTTTTAGTTGTTAATGGAGTAAAGAGTAACCACTTTATCTTAATTAGAGTTGCTTAAGCTCTCTTCAATAGTTAAGTATGATCCTTAGGAGATAGATAGTATATTTAGTTTAGGTCATAGAAATTCTTCAAAGTAGGAAAGTGTAGGAGATATACAGTCTTAAGAGTAGGATATATAAAGTCTATTATGTATAGAAATCCCTAGTATAAAGTATATAAAGTAAATAGCTTAGAATAGAAAGTATGCAAAGGATCTACTACAAGGAGATCTTAAGTGTGGTTAGTATCTTATCTACTAAGTATGCTTTAACTTTATAGAACTATTATGTATCTTTTGTAGAGAGAAAGTATTTTCTTTAGGAATAATAAAGTATAACTGTAGGAAAGATAGTTAGGAAATAGATAGTTGGTTTAGAAGTAGAAGTACAACTCTTCTTATTTTAGTATCTCATGTAATCTTATTAGCTCCTTTAGATCAATTATCAATTTGAGTGAGGAATTCATTATCTAAGAAACAAGGACCGCCAAAGGCGTTCCTCTCAGCTAGCTTCAACACCCTAACAAACTCATATTTTATCAAGGAACATAACTCGAATGGATGGATAAACCATCGGAAGGGAAGAAGACCAAAGAAACCAGGCAGGGTTCCTTGCGCTTGTTTGTAACACAACCGACCCCTTAAAGCTCTTTTAAGGGGTTGGGGCATCATAATTTCGTTTTCCTCTTAAATCAAATCCTCCTACTAAACCAACGACGGACTCGATCCCTTTCTTATATATATCGATTGTAGAGGAATTTGGCGCTTCGACACTTCAGGGCTTCAGAGCTTCGACACTTCGGCGTTGATCGCCTCTTTACTATCTACGCACAAGACCTCCCGGAGTCTCGAACTCCCGAAGTCCCGTAATCTTGCCACATGGCTCCGACCTTCGGGCCTTTTGGTCTCTCTACAATACTACACCTCAAATCCTCCGGAGTCCCGAAGTCCCAATCTCCCAGAGTTCCAGTCACTTCACCAACCACTTTGGCTAGGAGGGAACGTACCAGGGGATGACACGTAGAAGGGGCCAGGGGTGACACATGTCACATATCAATAGGTCTATAGGCTACTTGATATGCACAAATCCAGGCGACACGTGGCACGCCAAACTTGGGTCCATGTCACACTGGGTGACGTCACTGCGCCACGTCACTCCGAACTGATCGTCTTTCATGCCCTTCAATCTCGTGGCTAAGGTATGTACACGCAACCCTTGGATCAACGACCTCCACTACTTCGTAACTTCGACGTTCGAGGTTTCATGGTGTAAAATTATCCTTTCTCCCTGATTTGGTCAGTGTCAGGCTGACCACAACCTATATCTAATGGTCCGAGGGTGTCCACGTAACCTCAAAGCTCTACATATTGTAACTTCTACTCAAGGGTCCCTTGGGTCCCATTGTTGGGAAAATCCTAGAGGGACACTTGTCATTCCAAAACCGTCTGGTAAGAATGCGTGGCACCTGCCTTAGGTCACCGACATCCCATTACCATACCACGAGGTCTCCACACCTGGCAACACCATCACTTGACACGTGGCCCCCCACATGCTCTCGACATGATACACACAACCCCACGATCAAATGGTCGAGAGGGATCCCAAAGGATCCTTATATCTACGATCCATATTACTTCACGACTCCGGCCTTCGGGGATTTTGACTTTACTACCACTCCATTCTCCCGAAGTAGGACTTTGCCGAAATACCATGTGCAGGTCCCTCCTTTTGAACGATCGGACAGTAGGCGGGCCTCCTAATGATCTCCCCAAATCTACGACTCTCCTTTACTTCATAACTTCGATGTTCAGGGAGTTTGATGCTATGGCATCTCCATTCTCCCAAAGTGGAACTTCGTCGAAGTCATCTCGGTGTAGATCCAATGGCTGAGGGAACCCTCGAGCATTCTTGATCAGTGGCTCGCGCTACTTTGCGATGGGGAGTTAGATCCCACTTTATTCAGTAAGACAAGTTCATCTAACCACTAGGGTAACCGCCCAATGCCAGTCGACCTTACAAGAAACCATGACTCTCGGGCACCTTCGACCGGTTTGTGACTATTAGGGCCGACAATACTCCAAAGTCCCGGACTTCCAGAGCTCCGAAGACATAAGGACTTAGCTCCCTTAGGCTTATCATGGGGTTCCTAGATCTTGGTCACATGGGTCCTTCTAACTCTCATGAGTTAAAAAAAACTTCTTCATTATGGATTTGCTAAGGACTTGGGCATAATATCTCGGTCGTAGAACAAGGAGTCTAAAGAAGATATCCTCTTCAGATGGACAATGCCATATTGACACAATACTTTCTATCTCGACCGTCCTACAGGTTTACGTCCCACGACACCTCGAGGTCTAAGCTTAGGCATACAGATGATCAATTAGAAGCATAAGTTCACGGGAAGATAAATGCATACAAATAACTTGATCATTCAATACATAAACCATTCTTAGATATATAAATACATGCATTCATCCATTATTCAATTTCAATGCATAGAGTATGAAAACACTTATCAAAACCAGACGACGTGATGCGATTACTGAAAGGGGTGCCTATTTCCACCCAAACATAGGCCCAGTCACTCCTAACGGATTTACCATTGGCCACCCCCGAGCTAGACCATGATGCTCTGAGATATAATTCTTTCTTCCGGCTCAACGACAATTAGGGATGAAGGTTACTCTCCTCCTCCCACGGGATCTTGGAAAAAAATTTCTCTATACCAAGCAAGGAGGTTTGCCAAAGTACTTCCTATGTCACTCATCAACCTCGTTTATTAGCTTGTATCATAAACCTTATAGCCACTTCCTGCGACCAAAACACATTCATTTCTTAGTTCTTCCTCGAACTTGAGAGCTTAGTCTCTCTTCTCTGCTTCTCTTCGCAGGTCTTTCCCTGCCCACCATGCCTTCCTTAGAAAGATTCTGTGTGGCCCGAATTCCCAATCCGTGGTCAAGTCTGAAATCCTTACAGATGGACGCTCTGCCCCATCCCCTCATTAACTCTTGAGGAGGTCTTCCCACCTACCATTCTGACTATAATTCATTCCTGGGTCATAGGACTGTTATGGTCCTGAGAAATTAAATCCAACAAGGTATTGGTTTTGTGGGGGTTATCTCAACAATTCCCGGTTCCCCTCACCATCTCTTTCATAGAATTCATGATCTATCTTGGAAAACCCCCCTTCGGCAGTTATGCAACACTTATTCATTTTCTCTTAATAATGAAAATTACATTCATTGACCTTTTATACAAAGTTTCATCAAATCAAACATTCACACATATCGAGTTTTCCATAGTCTCTTGGCCAATATAGTTATATTTACAAACTGGGGGAAACAAGGGTGTTACAATCCCCTCCCCCTTAAAGGAACATCGTCCTCGATGTTCTATCTGTCAATGTGATCTGTATATACAAAAGTAAAAAAAAATGGATATGTGTGTCTCATGACATCCTCCATTTCCCACATAGCCTCATTTGGGCCAAAGTGTTTCCACTGCACCTTGACCTGTGCAATGGTTCGGTTCCTGAGTGAGGTTTCCTTCCTGTCTAGTATGCATTGAGGTTCTGGTAGGAATTCTCCTTCCGGCTTCACCTGAATCAAATACCAGTAAATTATATGATTAGAATCATGTACATATATCTTCAATAATGAAACATGGAAAACATTATGTGCCTTCACTGTGGGAGGGAGTGTTATCCTATAGGCTACAGGTCCAACTCTATCTAAGATTTCAAAGGGTCTAGAATACTAGGGTGCTAGCTTGGCACAAGCTCGCATTCTCAGGGAACTCTTCTTGGGTCTAATTCTGATATAGATATGGTCTCTTGTCTTGAAATCTCTGGGAGTTCTCTTCCTGTAGGCGTAACTCTTTTGTTTATCCTGAGCAGGTTTCAGATTTTGATTAATCTGAATCACTTGTTGTTCCATTTCTTTCAGCATGTTGGGTTCGATTGTAATTCTATCCACTAGATTAATCCAACTGATTGGAATCTTGCACTATCTACCATAGAGGGATTAAAAGGGATCATCTTCAATGACTCTTGATGACCGTTGTTGTAAGCAAATTCTACCAATGGTAGGTAGTCTTCCCACTTCTTAAGTTGATGCATTACATGCATCCTTAACATGTATTCTAATATTTGGTTCACTGTTTCTGTCTGTCCATCCGTTTGAGGGTGATAGGCTGTGCTAAACAACAATTTAGTCTCAAAACCAACCATTAAGGATTTCCAAAAGCTTGAAGTAAATTTTGTGTCTCTGTCAGATATAATCTCCCTAGGCATGCCATGTAGTCTGAATATCTCCTTCATAAAGATGTTGGCAATATCTATTGCCTTGAAAGTTGACTTGACCATAATGAAGTGAGTAGACTTTCTAAATTTGTCCACCACTACCATGATGGCATCATTCTGCTTGGCCAATTTTGGTAATCCGGTGATGAAATCCATGGATATGGTTTCCCATTTCCATTCTGGAATTGGTAGAGGCTGTAACAACTCTGTTGGGTGTATGTGTTTTGCCTTAACTTGCTGGCATTCTAGACACTTAGCTAGATAGTCATCTATGCCCTTTTTCAATCCAGGCCAATAGAATTGTTTCCTAGTGGTCGTGATCATTTTCTGATAACCTGGATGACCATTATATGGTCTCTTGTGTAGTTCATCCATTATGAACCTCTTCAATTCGTCACAACTTGGAATATACAATATGTTTCTGTAGGTTATCAGGCCTTCATCAAGCATGTGATAATATTCATACTTTATCCCCGTGGGATCTTTCTTTAGGTATGACGTCATGGTCTTGAAAAATGTATATGTTTCTTGTGCATTCTTGACTCTCTCCCTGACATCTGTTTCACAGTTTCTCACCACTGCCAGGTGAATCATTTTCACACTTCTGATAAGGACATCGACCGCCCTATTTTCCTTTCCTTTGATGTGTTTGATTTCAAAATCAAACTCACTAAGGATATCCATCCACCTAACTTGTCTAGCATTGAGTTTCAGTTGATCAAACATGTGCCTCAACCCCCAATGGTCTATCATAAGTACAAATATCCTACCCAGGAGGTAATGCCTCCACATTTTTAAAGCATGCACTATGGAAACCAACTCTAGATCACGGGTCATGCAATTGATTTCATGCCCTTTCAATTTTATGGATTCGTAGAAAATTACACACCCTTCTTGCATAAGGACTCCTCCGAGTCCTTCCTTACAGGCGTTTGTACACAGGAGGAAGTCATCATCAGGGTCTACAATCTTCAGTATGGGTGCATGGGTTAGAAGGTATTTCAGTTCTTGAAATCTTTCTTCACATTCTGATATTCAAGTGAATTTAACTCCCTTTTCTGAAGGGCAGTGATTGGACAACCAATCTTGGAAAATCCTTTTATGAACCTTCTATAGTATCCTACTAAGTCCATAAAGTACCTGATATTAGATACATCCTTTGGGGTAGGCCATTCCATGATAGATTTGATCTTGTCAGGGTCTACTGCCACTCCTTTTTCAGAAATAACATGGCCTAAGTAATGTACTTTCTTTTGGAAAAAGTCACACTTGCTAACCTTAGCGTAGAGCTGATGCTCTTTTAGTAATTGAAGCACTAATTTAAGATGTTCTTCATGGTCCTCTCTATTCTTGGAGTAGAATAGGATATCATCCATGAAAACCAATACAAATCTATCTAGGAATTTTATGAGTACATTATTCATCAAGCACATAAAAGTGGCGGGGGCATTGGTTAATCCAAATGGCACCACCACAAATTCATAGTGACCATATCTTGTCCTGAAGGCTGTTTTGTGGATGTCTTCATCCTTGATTTGGACTTGATGGTATTCAAACCTTAAGTCAATCTTTGATAAAACAGAAGCACCCCTTAATTGGTCAAACAAGTCATCGATTCTTGGTAAGGGATACTTTTTCTTTATGGTTGTCTTATTGAGTTGTCTATAGTCTATGCATAGTCAGAGTGCGCCATCTTTATTTTTCACAAACAAGGCGGGTGCGTCCCATGGAGACACGTTGGGTCGGATGTATCCTTTGTCCATCGTCTCCTTTAGTTGTAACTTGATCTCAACTAGCTCTAGTGTACTCAACCTATAGGGCGTTCTAGATACTGGCATTGCTCTTGATGCAATTTCTTTGGAGAAGTCAATGTCTCTTCTCGGAGGTAGACCCATTACCTCTTTTGGAAACATTTCTTTATACTCTCTTAATATTGGGTGGTCCTCTAGGTTTGGTTTTTCATCCTCAACAGATCCCAACACCTGTATTTCATATAAGGAAATCCCTTTTTGCAACACTTTTTCATTTGAAGGGATGATATTCGTCTCACCGAGACATACCTCTAAATCCCTTAGAGGGTTATTTTTCACCTTTGTTCATTTTCACACTCCAAAGTTTTATAGTAAAAATCCAACTTGATTTTATAAGTGGCTAACTAGTCCATACCAACCATCAGGTCATAAGATCCTAGGGGAAGTATGTTAAGGGTCGCTTGGGTGGGAAATCCATCCATAATGAATTGGCAAGCTGGTATGACCTCTGCTACTTTTCTTTTAGTTCCAGTGGCTAGTTGTACCAACCATGGCTTAACATGTCTAACTGGTTGTAGTTTACACTTATCAATAGTCTCAGGGGCCACATAACTCAAATTAGAACCAAGGTAAATTAAAATAGAAACTAGACGGTTGGCGATCATACCTTCCATCTCCACCATTGAGGCTTGGTGGTTGGCTTGTTTATTAGCCAAGGCTACATAAATCCGTGGCATGCTCCTAGCCACATAACTGACTATGGTAGCTTATTGGATGTTGTAGAATCTCCTATTGTTATGTTGTTTGTGTGGATAATCCCTCAACAAATGTTCTTCTCCACAACCCCAACATTTCAAGGATTCTTTCTTTGGGTTATCATACTTTCATGGGGTTGCTCCAAAATGTTTATTTCCACTCTGGGAGGGGAAATTTTGCTGATACACACTTCTAGTAGGAAGGATATTCCTAGAACCCTTCCCATAGTTCTTAAATCTTGAGGATTTAGACCCCTTCTTCTTGAAGTCCGAACTACTCTTCTTCTTCCAGTCCTCGCAAGGTTCTTTCTGACTCACGAACTGTTCATAAGAATACCTGTCCTTCCAAATAGTGTCTTCTAAGGTCTTTGGCTCATTAAACTCAATCATGTCCCTGTAGGTCTGAGGTAACCCACTTAAAAATCATTGCACTTTTACGTTTTCATCCTTTATGTAGGGTACATACCTCAACAACTCCAGGAATTTATTGACATATTCCTCTATGGTAAGCCATCCCAACCTAAGTTCATAGAAATTCTTAGTCTTTCCATCAAAGTATTTGTCTAACAGATAGTTCTTCTTGAAGTGTTTCTCAAATTGTTTCCATGACAAGTCCTTCTCATGGATTCCTTTCACATTCCTAAGGTCTTCCCACCAAATGGAATCCTTTCCATCTAGGTTGAAGATGGCTATTCGAGCCTTCAAGTTTTCAAAGTAGTCATGGAATCTACAGTACTTCTTTAAACCAAGCAGCCAAGCTTCTGCCTCTTCCCCTTTCTCAATCTCTCCATTGAAAGAGGGTGGTTTGGATTTCTTGAACTCTTCAGGATCATGACTTTTGGAATGCTTTCGCTTCTTTCCTTTCCTTTGAGAATGTGAACTAGCTTTTCTACTAGAAGATCCCTCAGAGTTTCCAGTTTCCTCTCCAGAGGACTCTCTCGATGAGTGTCTCCTGCCTCCAGGTTGGACCTTCCTTGAGGTACTCATCCTAGTGTGGCCAATTATGGGACCACATTTTCGTATCTCAGGTGGGCTTTGACTTCCCTATGTATGTCGTCAGTCCACCTGCTGGTTGTGAGTCCATGATGCAACTGTCTCTGTATATCGGATAAGCTTTGAAGCAAGATTGCATTAATTTATGTTTGTTTTTCTTGCTCCTTTATCAATCTCTCGTTGTTGGCCTTGCAACTCTGTAATTCGGCCATGAGTCTCCTTACAATTTCAGCCAGATCCAGAGGGATTTCCACCACCCTCCTTTCTTCAGATTCTTCGTCTCTATTGTGGGAGCCATTCCCCACTCCATGGCGCGTCACAATCCTTTATACTTGTAGTTTTCTTGCGATTTACTGACTACTTGAGTGTTGAAAAAACACTTATTGTTAGCCAAAAGTCTATTAGTTTATGAACAACACACAATTCATATTTCTTAAATACACACACACACACAATAGAAAAATTCATTCTTTTCTTCAGTAAAAGTTTAACCAGACTCTTTAGGAAAGGGGTAAGACACGGTGTCACCCTTAAAATTCCTTTAAATATGGTTTTTACGCGACTCATCCATGAGCCCAAGTAGGCCAAGTGTTGTAACCATGCTCTGATACCAATTTGTAACACACCCGATCTCTTAAATCTCTTTTAAAGGGTTGGGGCATCATAATTTCGTTTTCCTCTTAAATCAAATCCTCCTACAAAACCAACGACGGACTCAATCCCATTCTTATATATATCGGCTGTAGAGGAATTCGATGCTTTAGAGCTTTGACACTTCAACGTTGATCGCCTCTTTACTATCTATGCATGAGACCTCCCAGAGTCCCGAACTCTTGAAGTCCCATAATCTTGCCACGTGGCTTCAGCCTTGGGCCCTTTCGGTCTCTCTACAATACTACACCCCAAATCCTCCAGAGTCTCGAAGTCCCGGTCTCTCAGAGTTTCGGTCACTTCACCAACCACTTTGGCTAGGCAAGCATGTACCAGGGGTTGACCCGTAGAAGGGGCCAGGGGTGTTTATGTCAGGTATCAATGGCTCTATAGAGTATGTGATACACATAAATCTAGGTGACATGTGGCATGTCAAACTTGGGTCCACATCACCCTGGGTGACATCACTACGTCGCGTCACTCCAGACTAGTCGTCTTTCATGCCCTTCGATCTTGCGACCAAGGTATGTCCACGTAACCCTTGGATCAACGACCTTCACTACTTTGCAACTTCAACGTTCAGGGTTTCATGGTTTAAACTTATCCTTTCTCCCAGAGTTGGTTATTGTTGAGCTGACCACAACCTAGATCTAACGGTTCGAGGGTGCCCACGTAACCTCAGATATCTACGACTCATAACTTCCTCTCAAGGGTCCCATGGGTCCCATTGTTGGGCCACTCCTGGAGGGACACATGTCATCCAAAAACACTCTGGTAAGAATGTGTGGCACCTTCCTCAAGTCACCGATGTCCCATTACCATACCACGAGGTCGCCACACCTGGCAACGCCGTCACTTGACACGTGGCCCCCCACGTGCTCTTGACGTGATACCCATGTCCCCATGATCGAACGGTTGAGAGGGATCCTAAAGGATCCTTAGATCCACGATCCACATTACTTCGGGACTCTGACCTTTGGGGGTTTTGGATTTACAACCACTCCATTCTCCTGAAGTAAGACTTCGCCAAAATACCATATGCGGGTCCCTCCTCCTGAACGATCAAAAGGTAGGCAGGGCTCCTAACGATATCCCAAAATATACGGCTCTCCTTTACTTCGTAAATTTGACGTTCAGGGAGTTTGATGCTATGGAATCTCCATACTCCCGAAGTGGAACTTTGCCGAAGTCGTCTCGGTGTAGATCCAACGGTTGAGGGAACCCCCAAACATTATTGATCTATGGCTCGCTCTACTTTGCGATGGGGAGTTGGATCCTAGTTTAGTCGGTACTAAGCACTAGGGTAACCGCCCAATGTCGCTCGACCTTACAGGGTAACCGTGACTCGAATATCCCCACCTTCGGGAATGTACATCCTTCCTTGATATATTAATAGTCCATTTGCTTCCAGGATATATCCTTCATACTTTGGATCTAATTGTTGTCCACTCTGGAGGGTTGAAGTAACCTTTAAATACCAACTATCTCCAAGAAGTTGACCCAACACATGCTCCCTAAGATTAACTTTTAAGGGTACCAAGGAGAAGACATGTGGTGTCCTACTCAAGCCATCCACGACCACATTCTCCTTTCCCTTGATGTATGAAATTTAAAAATCGTACTCACTCATAAACTCACTCCATTGCCTATGCCTGACATTGAGATCCCTTTGAGTGAAGAGATTCTTTAATCTTTGATGGTCCGTTTTTAGCTCAAAGTTTCTCTCCACTAGATAGTGCCTCCAAAGTTTCAGAGATAGCATTACAGTTGCCAACTGTAAATAATGATTAGCGTAAAGCTCCTCATGTTGCTTCAACTTCCTTGATGCATATGCTATCACTCCTCCATTCTGAATTAGCGGCCCCCCAACCCTTGTTTCGAGGCATCCGTGCAGACTGTGAAGTCTTTTCCATATCCAACACTCGTAGAATTGATGCACTAGTTAGTAACCTATTAAGATCGATGAGTGCAATATCACACTCTTCTATCCATTCATACCTAACCCCCTTGCGCTACAAAGTGGTGATGGGTTTCTCTATTTTAGAGAACCCTTCCACAAATCTCCGATAATAACCCGCTATCCCCATGAAGCTTCTTACCTCATGAGCATTTTTCAGCACTGGCCATTCCATAATGGCCTTTACCTTTTCTGGGTCCATAGAGATTCCTTCACCAGAAATGATATGAACTAAATAGTGAATTTATTTCTAGAAGAAAGAACACTTCGACAACTTGCCATACAATTTGTTATCTCTAAGGCATGAAAACACCACTCACAAGTGTTCCTCATGTTCTCTTTTGTTCTTGGAATAGATGAGGATATCATCCAGAAAGACCTGTACAAAGCGGTCTAAGTACTTTCAGAATACACCATTCATGAGGCTCATGAATACTACTGGCACATTGGTCAAACCGAAAGGTACTACAACTAACTAGTAATGCCCAAACTGAGTTCAAAATGTCGTTTTAGGAGTATCACCTTCCTTAATCCTTAACTAGTGATACCTTGATCACAGATCAATTTTTTAGAACACCGTTGCTCCTTTAATCTGATCAAAGAGATCATCTATCCATGGCATTGGGTACCTATTTTCACTATAGCACGGTTCAAGTCCCTGTAATCTATACACAGTCATAAGGAACCATCCTTCTTCTTCACAAAAATTACTGGTGCACCCCAAGGTGAGACACTAGGCCTTATTAGCCCTAAGTCGAGTAGTTCCTTCAACTACATCTACAACTCACAAAGTTATGGCGCTGTCATCCTATACAGAGTCTTGGAAATTGGCTCCACACCAGGTTTTAGCTCAATGGTAAAATCAAGCTCCCTCTCAGGAGGTAACCCTCATAACTCTTTCGAAAAAACATCCTTAAACTCTGACAATGCTGGGTACTGATCCAATGAGGGTCCTTTCCCTTCATTGACTTATTCCACTACATATAATCGACAACCTTGCCTTATGCAACGTTTAACCTTCATGGTCGAGATAAATCTTAGAGAAACTTTCCTCCGTACATCGTCAATACAGAGCACCATTTTTGTGAAACAATCAACTATAGCTTGATGGGATTCTAACCAATCCATTATGATGATTAGGTCATATGTCCCGAGAGCAGTGACGTATACCTTCAACCTAGTAGTACATATTCTCAGGTCTACTAGACAATTATCAAAGCTAGGTCCTACAACTTGTTTTTCCCCTGAAGCCATTTTGACTTGTTTAAATTTGTCATGCTTGTAGGCTACCAACCCACACTTTTATAATGCACAAGGTGAAATGAAACTATCTATACCACCAAAATCAAATAAAATTTTAACATTGACATGATTTAGTGTACCTAACGACTCCACCACCGTGGATTGATGTTCTTCCTGACGATTATTAACTGCTACATAAATTTGGTGGCTACTACTCGCTCTTCCCAATGAGGCCTTTCCTTCTCTATGAAAAAATCCTGCTTGTGACTCTGGGCAGTCACGCTGGTAATGGGGTCCTCCACACCCCCAACAAGTAACATGATATGGAACCTGTGCACTGCCCTGTGACGGTCTCTGAAATTAGTTCCTTCCCCTAGAGCCTCTGCCCCTACTTTCCGCACCCTGAGAAAGTCGTGGACCTGTCTGCGTCATTGGCGATGATTGGGATAATGCACTCGTTGCCATTGAAATACTTGCAACAACTACTCTGGGTGCGACTCTATTGCCATAAGGAGGTGGCATAGAGCTTCCTCCCTTGGAGAAGGTCCTAGGGGACTTCCCCACGAATATAGGATGTTGCGGAAAGGTTGATCCCATACCTCCGTTTAATCTCATATGCTCCTCTGCATAACATGCATTTTTATCTCCCAACTCCATTGAAGCCGAGAATTTCAAATGATTTAGAGGTATTTTGTTGTTTTATTCTAGTAGTGAGGGTATTTAGGATTTTCAGGCATCAGGTCTGGGATTTCTTTGAAGCTCAAATCGATGAAATCTATTTAGATTTGTAGGGGCTTGTGATTTTTACGATGCAGGAAGGAGGCCATCTACACCAACATGGAGGGCTTACGTCCTCATGGGATTTCTCCTTATGGCTTGGCTCTAGTGAGGCTTTTCAGTGTTTAAAACTTGGATCCTTGATCCCTTGGTCTTTGTGTTTTGTCTTGGCTTTGGTGTAGAGCTTGTATGTTGTGTGTTGGTTGCTACGTTGTGGAATGCCCTTGAGGGCTCCTTGGTGGCTTAAATATTGGCTTGGAATTTGAGGGGGGAATCACAGTGTAACAATGTTACAACATGTTCTGTGCGTGCTAAAACTCGCTTGGGTTCCTCTAAATATGCGTTGTGCAAGACATTGGGTCCTTATGGGCTCTTCTCCTTGGGATTTTCCTTTGGCGGCTTGGTGGTTGTACTTACTGTCCTTGATGAAAGGTCATAAGTTCCATTCACTACAGTAATGAGACTAGGCCATGCCTGTATCTCTTTCAAACTTCTTCAACAGTACTTTACAGTACCCCCCAATGCTTTTTCTATTAACAGCTTGGTGTTTGGGCACTCGAAGCTTGATGCATTGCTTGGTAAGTGGCACTTGGTGCGTTGGTTTGTATTTGGTGCTTGAAACTCGATGCACATCCTTTATTTATCTGAATAAGAAAGTAGATTTCTCGGGCCTTTTTGGTAACATCAAAGCAAGAAATCCAGATTTTTGTAATTGGAACCGAATAAAGGTGTTCGATACTGTGATGGGGCATCATTTACTGGAGATGTGGAGGCAGAAATCTAGTCGATAAACTCTATTTTAGAGGGCAAAGGGTGTTTAAAGCTGTCATTGGTGATCTCATGGAAAAGGGAATGATTAATGCTCAACAAGTTTTCTTTTCTCTCGATGGTCATCTGTGTGTATTGGTTGTATGCATCTGTGCTCACTTGCACCATCAATGCGTTGTGCACAATGAGTCCCTTGCGGGATCTCTTTCCTGGGCTTGGCACTTAGTTGGTGCTTGATGTCGATTTGTGTGTTGTGTTGTATTGTATATCAGTAAAGTTTTGCATTTTTAAGAAGGATTTTATTCCGATCTTCTGTCAAGTTTGTCAGTGGAATTTTCTGTGAAATAAAGCATCACAAGACATCTTATTCATAATTTGCAAGGTTGTATTTATTTTTAAGCAATGTCTGCAATAGGTAGTGATTTTTGGTTGCTCAGCTGGGGGTTTAACTTCAGTTCTTTACTGTGATAATTTTCGGGCACTTATGCCGAAGACTACCAAGGTCAAGTGTTTAACAGATGATGGATTTTTCATTGATGTGTATGTCCTCATTGCATCCTTCATTCATGTTAACAGTTATATCCATCATCACATAATTTTTAATATATTACATGTAATTTATTACCATGCAACACCCTAAGGCCATGTATTGCAACAACCCGAATCAGATTGCAAATGAAGAGGTGCACAAAGAAAAAATCCTACTGTGGGTGTTATCGGATTAATCGGTAGGTGCGGACACTAACATATCTCCCTAGATCCACCTGGATCTAGAACAAAACAGGACAAGACATGACTCTTTCCCTAAGTTTTGACCATTGAATTAACTAGGAGACAAGAACACATAACATACCTTGTTATCGCTTCCTAGGGTCTTTGTTGCTCCCGCTTCGCTCCAGTGCTCTCGTGCAGTCAAGACCAAGACAACACAAACCAACCAAAGTGAAGATAGCACAATCTATTCAATTGTCAACCTATGTGTATGATCAAGGAATTACACAATAAAGTGGAAATAGCTTTATGGGAAAGGGTCATGCCACTGTTTCGTATTAATTGAAAGTGTTTGCACCCAATTCGTCACTTGGTGAGAAAATAAAGGGTGCTTACATGC
>SNQJ01S0034794.1:0-12967 GCA_010110895.2 Picea sitchensis | reverse complement strand
ATTCCTTCAATATATAGGAGAGAATAAGATAGTTACTTGGATAAGAATGATCCCACAATATCTGGGAATTCAGTACAAGGATAACCATTCGAATGCCAACCCATCCTTCTAGAAGATTCCCTTCTAGAAACATCGAGAATTCATCTTTTTCCATGCTTTAGGAAGAGTTCGCACCCTGACTATTCAACACAGTGCGAGAAGTTCACACCCTGGCTTAAAGTAGCCTGCGAGAATCAGACATTCTTGCACCCAAATATACTAGTAGCCTACGAACTTTCTTCAAAAATGAGGTTTCTTGTGAAGAGATGAAAGTAACTTTTCTCAGGAGAAAGTTCTTATGAAGAGCCTCAGTACACCATCATCAATACATCATCATGAAGACCAAAATCATGGGTAACAGTGGGTGGTCAAGCTCAGGTTTCAGTTTTGAAACCTGGCTCTGATACCATATGTAGAGCTTGGTTATTTTCAAGACTCAAACTAATTAAAATTTTTCTAAAATCTCCTAAAGTTTTCTAAAATCTCCTACTTAAATGACTAAAAATTTAGTTTAGAATTTTTTTCATGATTTTCTTATACTTGGAATAAACCAGGAATAAACAGTGACAACATAATAATGATAACAACATAATAATATCATCATCAACAACATAATAATGATAACAACAACATAATATATACCTCCACCTGCATGATGGTTTATCTAGTCCCTTTTTTGTCTGATCATATTCTTGTTCTTGCCCAGACTGAATATTAACCTCCCAACCAACTAGGAATAACCTCTCTGGATCCCTAGCTCCAGGAATCCTTGCAATTTCCTAGCCCTCGAGCCCAAAATTCCCAGCAACAACAGTGCCCTGTGAGAGTTCCCCAAAACAATTCTTCCAATTTCCTCCTCCTCCTCTCTCTTTCAGAAATTCAGAAATCCTAAAACCAAAATGAGATCCCTCTTCCAAGTCCTACCCTTCTTCCTTATCCTCCTCATTAATTCCCAACAACCTTATCCCCTCATTAATTCCCAACAACCTTATCCCCCCATTAATTCCCCAAGAGCCTTATCCCCCCCCCATTAATTACTTCACCCACCTTTTAATAATAAAATAATAAAAGACTCATTAATATATTTTAATAATTAATTATATTTAAATTAAAAACTATGATAAAATTAATCAATTTGGGTTGTTACAAGCATACTAGCTAGTTCTAAGAGGGGTTCAGGGATTCTTCCCCGACTTTAAGTAATAAGCAAATAGAAAGAAAGTCCTAAAACCTAATAACAAGAGGAGAGGCTGATAAAAGGTTAAGGGTGGTTATATCCTTTGTAAGTAGCAATAGTAGCTTCCCCTACATGGATTGGGGTTTATACTCATTCCTAGGGTCCGAGTTCCTTTTCTATGAAAATGTGAGGTTAAAGGCCCATGAACGATGGATTTTAAATTAGGATACATGTGATGTTACAATCGAAGATTATTCATTAGTCAACTTGATACTTCTATCCTTCTTGTAGCTAATGTTATTTATATACGATGCACTATATAACTTCCTATGTCTTAATGTATAGCACTATGCCTTTAGTATACCGCTATGTCTTTATGTATAGACAAAGATATCCTAAGCCTTAAGATATGTAGGAGTGAAAGTGAAAGTAGTCGCATTGGGAAATTCACGATAGAATGGTGTGTAAAAAGAAATATTAAAGAGTTGGAGTTAGATCCTTATCTCTATGATAAGGTAACTATTTATAGTCATTATTAGACCATTTAATTCCTTCATTCATGGTTCATTCCTGAATTCATGGGTGTTTTAATCCATTCATAGGTGGGTTAAATTTGTAATAGAATCTTTACTTTAAGGCATGTACAAACCATGATTCTATAGGTTGTAGAGACCCTTAAATGCCAATGATTAATCAATTCCCAATCAGTTATTCCTGTAATACCCTATATAGGAGTTTCTGTCTCGTGTATCCGAGGTATCCGTTTTGAGCCCTTCGTTGTATCTGTTGTGCCATTGATCCTTTGATAGAATTTGACACATGCTTTATATATGTTACACCAAAGCTTTTTCAATAGTCCAAATGGGTAGCAATCATCATGTGTAATTCTCTCGTGAAATCATAGGCTAGCTTATATACATAACACCCTTGACAATTTGGTTGGTTAACATGGTATTAATCGTCATTAGGTATTCCCTAATGATTTCACAAGGTATTCCCTATATATAATTAGTAGTTGGGTGGCTAATGTCTAGTTTATTCCCTAGTGCCCATGTGTTGATTCCCTATGATTATTAGACACTTGCTAATATATTATGCACCCTAGCGTTGTTCATGGTGAGGATAATGGATAGTTTGTGTTGTATGGATAGAGGGCCTAATGAATGGATAAAGATCCTAATGTCTAGTTTATGTTAGCAATAAATAGTTTCTGTTTTTGTAGGCAATGAATATAATGTAGGAAATGTCCTAATGTAGGCAATGTCTAATAGATGGAGCGAGCCTCGCTAGATTGAGCGTTGAGAATAAGTTGTAAATAGAGTATGTCTATTAAAACAATGCACTATTTTAATTATAGTTATTATAGTCATCTTTATTGTAGTCATTGTAGTTAAAATTCTATTAGTTATAATCATTGTAGTTTAATTATGGGTGTTATTGTAGACCATGCACTCTTTTACTTGCATGGCCAAAATGGTATGTATGTTCACTAAGCCTTCCCTCTTTGAAAAATGAACTTGCTAATGAACGATGTAGGCTTTCCACTTGCATGGTTAAATAGTTGATCATGTAGAAATGAAGACTTGCTAATTAAAATATACATTAATTAATTACCTTACAAAATATGTAAAGTTTTTTATTTTTTAATTAATCATATATATATAATTGAACTTAAACCCAACCATCTATAGGTTAGGTACAAAATAGTACAATTCATTGCAACTTTTCCATAACTCCTTTTCGAGGGGTAAGTGGGGAACACAAACTCAACTAACCTTTCAAGAAGGTAACGCACTTTCTCAACGGCTGGTCCAACTTCAACAAAACTTTACTCTATGCTCGTCATAATAAGTGTGTTCTAATTGGCCACGCAAGCGAGAAAACCGCGTCCATGAAAATGGGTATAAATATAACGCTGCGTGAGTAGTTGGCCATCATCGGGTTAATAACTATCTCTTAAAATTAAAGTTGCTCATCAATAGAAAGTCGTACCGGAATTGCTGTTCCATTTAATTGGCGTACATATAGTACCGATTTCATAAATTAGTGTAATCAAAATTTTCATTGGTCTATTACTTTATTGTTAAATTGGAAGTACTTTGACTGCATCAAAGATTTTTATGTTGTTTTTTAAAGGTGTTGAATGCTTTCTTGTCTTCGTGTTATTTGTAATTATTTTTAACTTAAACTATTTTATAATATAAAGATTTATGGATTTATGTAATTTATATCTTTTTAAAAATATATATAATTTTAAAATAATTGGTTTTGAGTTAAAACATTATACTATTTGATTTGAATAGTCAATTGAAAATATTAAATTTCAGGTAAGTATGTTTTTTTAAATATTTAAAAAAAAATATAACTTATAATAAATAATAAGAATAATATATATTAACTTAAAATATATAAAAATAAAAATCTTACACATATAAATAATAATTAAAATTATATTTTTACATAGTCATATTTGCATAAGTTTTGAGTTTTAAGTTTTATTGACTTGATTGAAATTACAATCAATTTAGGTTAAAATAGATTTAGGGTGGTATTTTAAAATTAGGTAAGATGCATCTATTTTATTATAATCTTTTACAACCTCTAATAATGTAAGAGAATTGAACTTGGACATAATATTTAGTCTTACAATTTGATAGAACTTTTATTTTTTATGTGCAAGTGTTAATTTTTGTGAAATTTTGACGATAAGGTAGATAAAAGTTCTAAAAAAATTAAAACAATAACATTCTTGAAATAAAGATAACCATTTTTTTTTGGAAGGTGAGAAAACATGCCATAACTTAGTTTTATGATGTTGTCTAAATATTCAATTTTTTGAAGGCATCATGGGCATTGGAATTATATAGATTCAATCACTCAAATCGGAGTTCCAACAATTTTTGAAGGGATTTTAGTAAAAATTGATCCCTTAAAAACTCCAAAAAGTCCAACCTTTAGACTATGCTCTCAGTTTTTAATCATGTCACTTGAAATGGCTTGTTGGTGATAAGTAATAAGGTGGAGAACCACAAAAAAACCAGTGGTCATCTCTGTAGCTACCTCTAATAGAGTCATTGTAATGTTCCCAAGCCAATATGCCAGGAACATCACGGTTTGGATGAATTTTAAACTTTTATTGGTTGTGGCATTTCGTCAAACACTTTGTTGATTTACTTGTTTGTATGTGTTTACTTGCAGGTTGACCTCTAGATTTCAGCCTCAGGGTTTATGTTCAATAATCACACATAGATCTAAAGATACAATCAATGAAAGTACAAGATACACCAAATATGGAACCAATAGCAAGATCTGACCTTTATTAATATAATGAGCAAGAACCTGATACAAGAGTGAGGCCGATCTGGAATGCTCATCAGATGGCTCCAATAAACATAATAGAAGCTACTACAAAATGTTCCAATAGAAGACTACAAGCCTCTAAAGGCTGAATACTCAATGAAGACCAATGTAAGAATAGATCTTGGCCGTATGAAGTGTCAAACCCCTAAGCTGAAAGATGCCACGCCTTGCTGGAACCCTGAATAGCCTCAACAATTCNCCAAACACCTCTGGAAAATATGCCAAACTGTAGATCTGGCAAATGCAAGAACAACCCAGGTGCTCAAATCTCCAAGACCCCTCTCAAAGTCATGGATATAGCCTCCCTCCAAGGAATGGTGCGCCCCCTGGATGCCTGAAACCCTAGATAATTGGGCCTATCTCCTAGAGGCCTCCAAATGCTCCACAAAACCACTAGAATGATAGATCGGGGCTTGGTTACCTCCTTGGTGAAGTCCCAAGCGAAATGATGAAGATTTGATTTACCAAATGGCTGAAATCACTTTCTGAAGTGTGCTCCTCTCCTCCAATTCGTCCCATGCATCCAATAAATCAAATGACACATAAAACTCCATCAGAATGCACTAGATCTAATGGCCACGCCCCTGCAATGAAAACTCGGGTGCTAGAATCTCCAGAGGCCCTGCCAATCACCTGGAACGAACTTCCCTCAATGGATGGTGCGCCCCCTTGCTGGAAACCCCCAATGGTGCACCCTCCTTCTCTTCCCATGCTTATGGTTGGTGTAGAACCCTCCTGCACTGAGTAGATTTGAACTAGAATGGTGTGGGAGAGTATTGCATCCCGAGACCAAGCTTGGGACAAGCTAGGTGGAATCTTTCACCATCGAATCATCCTCTATGGTTTGTTAAGTCAAAAACCTCAAAACCCCCAAGGTATGGGCTCTCTAGCTAGAAGCCAGATATCAAAATGATAATCATACATGAATGAATGCGAGAATAGAGGCTCTTGCCTCTCCTTTATACTTTCTTCTCTCTCCAAAGTGACTTTTCTTTTTAATTATTAATTAATTAATTAAATCACTTTAATTAATTAATTAACCTTTTTACCTCTGAAAAACGCCTTATCTCTTCTTGTGGCTTCCCTGGCCACTGAAAGTCACTTCTCATCATCCTATCCTGTAGTGTTGTTCCTCCCGATTCCAATGAGCTATTATACTGAGAAGTTCCTCCAAGTAATGTGCCCAAAATGACCTCTTTAGTGAATTTAATTAACCTATAGCTCAAAATACTCAAAATCCTTGAAATCATCGGAATGCAACGAACGGAATGGATCATAATGATGAAATAGGATGAGAGATGCAAGCCATACCCCAAAATATCCCTCAATAGCTCCTATACTTGTTATAATCTCCAGCTAGCTGCCCTGGTCATCATAACAGTGTGTAATACCCTGATGTCCCAAAGTGGGGACATTACAGTCATGTGATTTCTAGTAACATATAGCCTTAGTCCCATACACAAGACAAATACTACCCAAAGTTATTTAACCTCTTGCCTAGGAAATAAAAATAACCCCTATCATCACTACATACATTTTGTTTTGGTATAAATACAATTAAAATTTTATTAAAAATAATATTTTGTTTTAATGTTTGGACATTTATTCCTTCAAATCAAAAGTGTAACTTATTTTATTTTATTCTTTAAATTAAAAAAAAGTCTACAACATTTAATAATATAATATGATCTACCTTTATTAATACAATTGTAATACCTTGACATATATCAACATCATTGTCGACAACATTCAATAATATGATCTACTTTTATTAATACAATCTTAAGACCTTGACATATATCACCATCATCATTGTGTGTAAACAAATCATAGTAATTTGTTTGGACTTTTATTCCTTCAAATCAAAAGTGTAACTTATTTTATTTTATTCTCTAAAGTATAAAAAACTTTACAATATTCAATAATATGATCTACTTTTATTAGTACAATACATCAACATTATTGTTGCCAAGATCTTACATATATCAACATCATTGTTGTCAATTGAGTATAGTTTAGATGGTTGTGAGGAATGATTGTTATCCTCTCCTCAGGTGTCCAATTCCCAAAATGACATGAATGACTTCAAGCCTATATGTATTGGAAAATTGCATTTAATTCAAAATTTAATAGGAATCAAAATTAAAAAAACTCTTAAAATTATGAATGAAACTACTTCCATTAAGTTCATATAATTTTTAATTTCATATATAAAACCAATTATTACCTTTAATTTCAATTTAATAAAAAATATTTTTTATTTTAATTTGTAAAAAAATTAAATTAATAATAATTTTTGAAATACAAATATAGTACATTTTAAATTTGCTATCTCAATTAACTACACATAATTACTTATCTAGTAATTATATTAAATTAACTTTTTCCACATAAAAATACAATCCTCACTATTATGTGATGATACTTAATTTAGAAATCATTTAAAAATAAAGGAAAAACAAATTTATTTGTGTATCAAATTTGTCAATGAAATGTTATTTTTTTCACTCATCTTATTTTAATTCCAGTTTGAAAATTATTTTTTCATTATTGTCAATATATCTTGGAGAGCCAAAATGTTTATTGTTCAATTAAAAACCAATTTTCATCAACTTCACTGTGACACTGAGCATTGGAAAAGACTAAAAAAAACTTGGAAAAAAAAATGTGTGTTCATCCAATTGAACAAAAAAAACCCTGAACTACATATATCAATGTATGAAGCTTTCTGTCCCATAGACTATTTAACCTAGTGGACATTAAAATCATTTCTTCTTCTTATCGTTATAAATGTTGTACTCGTGGTGATCGTAGGTGCATGGTTTGCAGTCGAGTAGAGGAAGAAGAAAGAGAAGGGACAGGCTTTATGAATATTCAAACAGAGAATATGAATATGAATATTCAAAACGAGAACTTGGAATGTGCTTTACACGCAGTGCTTGTGCCATTTCCAGTGCAAAGTCATGTTAGCGCTCTCATGAATTTGGCCCAGCTGTTGGCTATGCGAGGATTTTTCATCACTGTCGTCAATACTGAATGGATTCATAAACGCACGGTTGAAGTTTCTGCAAGAAATGCAAATTCTCTTGTTTCCAGTGGCGATCCTGTTCATCAAGGCCGGAAAATTCGATATCTGTCTATTCCCGATGGCTTACCACTGGAGCACGGCCGCGCCTCCAACCTAGCGGACTATTTCCTTGCACTGCAAAAATTGAGCCCCCCATTGGAGCTCCTCCTTCGCAGTAGCCACCGCCCTACTGTTGATAATGATGGCAAATATTCATCAGTTCCATTTCCACCCATCACATGCATTGTCTCAGATTCCTTTATGTCTTGCACGGATCAGGTTGCCACAAATATGAAAGTGCCCAGAGTTATCTTCTGGCCCTTCTGTGCTGCTGCCTCCATCGCCCAGTGCTACACTAGCTTCCTTATTTCTCACGGACATATTCCTGTCAAAAGTAAGCGTATCTCTCCACTGCCATGCTGTTTTTGGTTTTTCCTGCCTTTCAACCGTTTTCTTTTTGGTTTCTGCATCTGCAATAGCTGACTTCAAATATAATTTTTTGGTCGGGTGGGCTTTTGTAAGTGCAGTAAACGAAGCGAACAATCCAGAGAAACGAATCACTTGTCTCCCGGGCAATATCCCAACTTTGAGGCCTAGCGACCTGATGCCCTTCTATCGTGCTCAGGATCCATCAGACATTATTTTCAATGCCCTTGTCTACGAATCAAACAAGTCGAGTAAAGGTGAGTACGTACTGGTCAACACTTTTGAAGAGCTGGAGGGGAGGGATGCAGTAATGGGGCTTTCTGTAAATGGATGTCCTGCCCTGGCTATAGGACCTCTGTTCCTTCCTAATTTCTTACAAGGAAGTGATTTCACCACCAGTCTGTTGGAAGAGGAGCAGAGCTGCCTGCAATGGCTGGATATGCAACGGCCAACATCTGTTATATACGTTTCGTTTGGCAGCCTGGCTGTCAAATCTCAAGAACAACTGGTGCAGCTGGCGTTAGGGCTTGAGGGTAGCGGACAGCCTTTCTTATGGGTTCTCCGCTCGGATATCGCAGAAGGCAAGCCTGCAGTTTTACCCGAGGGCTTTGAAGAACGAAAAAAGGAGCGAGCACTGTTCGTGAGGTGGGTGCCCCAGTTGAAAGTCCTTGCCCACAAATCGGTGGCATTATTCCTCACACACAGTGGTTGGAACTCTGTAATGGAAAGCATGAGCATGGGAGTTCCCGTGGTGGGATTGCCTTATTATGGCGATCAGTTTCTCAATTGCAGATTCACCAAGGATGTGTGGAAGATCGGCCTGGATTTTGAAGGGGTGGACGTGGATGCCCAGAAGGTGGTTAGAAAGGAAGAGGTGGAGGATATCGTGAAGAGAATGATGGCAACTCCCAAAGGAAGGCAGTTGAGAGAGAACGCTGTCAAGCTGAAGGAGTCTGTAGCGAGGGCCGTCCTTCCAGGGGTTTCGTCTTTTCATAACTTAAACACCTTCGTTAAAGACATGGCGAGGAAAGCAGCAGCCCAGTCTATTACCTACCACGGTTGACAAGAATCACTGGAGGTTATTTGGAATGTGCATGTTTGATAGGTTTTCCTTTCTTACTGTTTGGTCTCTGTGTGTTGTGTAATCGTTTCAAATATTGAACTCTTTATGGACAAGCATTAGCCATTTTCTTCACAGAAAATCTGTGGAGTGTTCCTAAATGCATAAATGGATTCAACATGTTGAAAAAGCCATGTGGCATATTATTTAAACTTAGTCACTCAAATCTGCAGATCAACTATTCATCATTGAATTATACAAACTTAGACTATTTTTAATATCAAATATCAACTATCATTGGATTATCCAACCATTAATGTATCTAATATCAACTATTTTTAGATTATTTGAGTATTATGATAATGTATGATATCATTGTTTGTAGATTATTTTAGTTTTATTACAAATGTATCATTGTTTGTAGATTATTTTAGTTTATATTACAATGAATGTAATGATAATATAATAATAATAATCTATTTTTGAAGTCACCATTAAATCAAATCAGATACTAATATGAATTTTACATGATTGGTTTATTTGGTTAGTAATTATTTTATGTTAATAGACATTATATTGATTAATTTAAGCATTAATATATAAAAAAAAATTAACAAAATTTAAAATATCAAAATTGAAGTATTTTTTAATTTTTGGTTTAAAATTATGTGATAATTTGATAATTTATTTCTACTTAGGGGAGTGCTTTGAGATGCATCTTTCCTTATATTGAGGAAATGCATAGATGATGTTCAAACTTTGGATAAAACATTTCAATGGCATGGTATCCTTATCTTCAAAGATCTTAGAGTTTCAATCCAGTCATATTCCCCAAGCTATGGTTAGAGGGAGATATTTATACCTTTTTATGTCTTTGTTCATATACACCAGTTCATGAGAGCTTCTTCAATGGGGTTCCCCTTCCAAGCATTGTTCAAACCAACAAAGTGATCTAATTCCTTCTAGAGTTATAAAGTATAAGCACATGCCATAATAAGGTGAAAGTTGGTCTCAAAGTTAGCTTTGCAGAGACAATATCAACCCAATCCCTCATAGCTTCTTTTTTGAAGGATGTCCCATGTTAGGGCTTTATTGTTTAGTAGTAACCACATGAATATTTTTTATTTGGAGAGACATTAGAACTTCCAGAGAAGCCTCGATCACCAAGGTTGTGGGTGTTGTTGTTACCCTCAATAGAAAGGGATTTGGATCATAGTTTGGGCTCATAATTACCTGTAGGATTCAAATACCAAATGTGTTGATCTTCTTAAGTGTTCAAATTTATGAAACACATTCTTAGATATTGTTACATTATGGTATCAAAGCTATGGTTCAAACTTACCGAACATGTTGGCTTGAACGAGTGGTGGTGAAATTTTTTCTATTGCATATTTTGTTGTGAGGTTTGGGGAAAAAAAAGATTTTAGAGAGAAATCCCCAATTCCATGAGTGAAATCCGAGTTTTAATGACTTCGAATGGTTTGAAAAGGTTAATGGAGTAGAGAGATGATTGAAGTTATAGATGAAATTAGACATGGAATGGTCAAATTTGAGTTTTAATGGCCTATAGGATTCTGAGGAAGTTTAGTGGATCGACTGACTAGATCACATTTCAACTCAAGATTGATGGTTGGGATTCACTATGATAAATTTAAAATTCATAAGGATTTGGCCATTTGAAAGGTTGATGGGATCAACGAGAAAAATTGACGGTCTAGATCAATCAGAGAAAAAACAAATTTTTTCTAAGTGTTAAAGTTCACCAAGATAAATTGTCGATGACCGATGGTCAGGTCGGACGAAGTGGAAAAGAGTTGGTCCAGCCAAAGGAAGTGGTCAATGGTTAGGCATTGACCGAATTAGGCGTAGTGTTTTCGAACGTGAGAAAGAAATGGATGATGGTTAGATGGTCAAGTGTCGGTCGAATTCAGTGTAGTTTTTTTTGAATGTGCAAGAGAAATCATCGATGGCCAATTGGTTGATGGTCAGGCATCGACCAAATTCATTAATGTGTTTGGGTCACCCAAGAGAATCAAGTGATGGCCAATGGAAGGAAATAGGATGATGACACCATCATCCATGTGTCATTCCACATTAGCATCACGTGTCATACCCATGTCACCCAAGGACACATCAGGATGATGTCACAACTTATCAACATCCCGATGTCATGCCACTTCAGCCAATAAAAGTGGTCGATGGTCAAATCTGTTGATTTGGAAAAGTGTATTCAACAACCATTGGGGATCATTGATCATCAATGGGATGATGGTCATGAATAGAATGAATTAGTGAGGAGTTCCTTTCACTTATAAATATCGTCGAAAAATGATGGTCAAATTGGTCGATTTAAGAGTTGTGTGCAAATCAGTTGTTGGGGAGTTGGTTTGATGGTCGACGGTCGGGTCAGTTGTTTGGGGAAGTATTGTGCGTGCCACATGAAGACGTCGGTCATTGATGGATGATAGAGAGTGGATCAATGGTTTAGATTGCTTCCGACTTGATATTGATGACACATATTTCACATATGCAAAATTGTTCCCACGGTTTCAAAAAAAAGAAAAAGAATGCAGGAAGCCATTTCATATTTTGGCCATAAGTGAGAAAAGTACAGCAATTGGGATGAAACTTGGGTTTTCCATAGAGAGGAGGTCTACAAAAGCACCAAAAATAACTCTTGTCCAATTGTGTTGAAATTTGGAAGAAATTGCAAAATATTGGTTTTTAAAGATCTAGGTCCAAATCATTGTGAAGCCCAGATGAAGCCAAAACTCTTGGGGAGTGTCCAAAATGTAAACACATAAATAACCCACAAAGGAAATAAATAAATCCTATGGGGATTGGAGATTTGGACCAGAAATAATGAAATCCACTATTTGAGGCCACTTTTTGGGGATTTTGAGATTTTGGAGAAGGAAAAGTGACCCTAGATCACTAAACTGGAAAATTTTATGTAGTCATATTTTTATAAACTCGTTAATAAAACAAATTTGGTTTAGTGAAATGTTTCTAGAAGTGCACCGATTGAGAGATAGCCAGTTCTGCTAAAAATTCAAGATGCGGAAAAGAGTGAAAAAAGACAAAGTTGTAGATTCCAAATTTCTGTATTTTTTTACTTTGGAGACATCATTGAAATTTTGAAATTTTTATGATTACCTCTTGTTATTATTATCTATGTATCATACAAAGTTTCTCAGTCGACATGTTTTCTATAGTTGACAAAAGTTGGCATTTCAATAAATTTACACCAGTGGAAAAAATGCACAAAAATGAAAAAAAAGACAAAGTTGTAGATTCCAAATTTCTGTATTTTTTTACTGGAACATCACATTGAAATTTTGAGAATTTTTATGAATTACCTCTTGTTATTATTATCTATGTATCATACAAAAGTTTCTCCAATTCCTGACATATTCCCTTCTGCAGTTGACAAAAGTTGGCATTTCAATAAAATTTCACAGTAGAGAAAATGCATAGAAATGAGTGAAAAAGGATTTTTCAAGAAGACATAAATTTCATCCCAGAGATTGGATTGGGGCATGAGTATAGCCATTGGAAATATATTTCATAGAGGAACGCATCTAGGGAATCATAGTGTGAATTGATGAAATGTGTCCTTCATAAATTGACGAGGAAACATCATGTATTCTAATTAATGAAATGTTTTACAATATGCATGTTCTAACAATAATTATTGCATGCACATTTCTTGTAGAATTAGAGGTACATAAATAAAATTTAGTTCTTATATGAGGACTGAAGTTAATGAAGATGTTCAAGGATATTACAGTTGTGAGGAAGAGATCAGAGGTATGCATGTCAACATGGGGAATGTTGA
>SNQJ01S0034793.1:14500-40266 GCA_010110895.2 Picea sitchensis | reverse complement strand
CGATTAGAGCCTTACCCGCACATACAGTGTAGCAGCTCAAAGTTTACCAACCCTGGTTTGACAATTTAGTGTTTCAGGTCATTCAAATCTTCAATTTAGCAGCCTGAAAACTATACTCTGAGTAAACAAGAAGCAGCCGCTGATATTGACGAAGAATCCAAATGAACCTTTCTGATGTGGATGGTTGAAGCTGTCGGGCTCTATGAATCTAGTAGTCTATCTTCCTGAGATATCTTTTCATCGGCTTATAATATATAGGGTATATATATGCCCGCCCCTATAAGAATTGAAGCTTCAGAGGAAGTCTTTAATTCCCATAAGAAATGCCTTATGAAATTGGAAATTTATTACCTGTAATCAGTGCTCTGTATTCATATATTTATTGTTTGTTGTTACTATAGGATTAGTCATTTTCTCTTTTAGTAATATATGGATGGACAACAACCAAAACTGGTAGGCCTGTTTCTATGGGGAACTGAGCAAAGATTATGAAAGTCTGATATTTGTCTTATTTGTCTTTGATCTGCATTGTTTCAGCTGTCAATTCTAGCCTTACAATCTCTCATCTTCTAGGATTTATTTCCTTCCATACATTTTGATCCACTTCATTAGAATATTTTCTCCTTTAGTAGTCTAGTAAAATGTATTAGGGCATGTTTTCTCCCTCAGTAGTTTGATACTATGTTTCAGCGCAAATATGAGTGCAAAATTTATTGTGACACATTTATCTGGCTATCCTCCATCACCATAACTATGTGTTCTTGCTTGCTGATTTATGGTTAGAACATGGGTGCCTAATAGAGTTGTTCTCAGAAAAAAAAATGTAAATTTGTAGATCCAATTTTTTTGCCGAGTTGCAAATCAGACAACCAGCTACTTGCCTTCTTTGTTGATGTCTCTCCTCTGTAACCTGACAGGTTATTTTCTTTTGTATATGACTAGCTTAGCGTTTTTGTAAGCCTTGCAGATTAGTTTTCGTTGTCCCTCCTTAGAATTTCTCAACAATCTAAGAGTTTGTTGAGTATTAAATTGTTGACCTGGCATCATGGACTTGTAGATCTAGTTTTTAAAGTTCAAATCAAGTGCATAATATAATTGTTGTGATCTTTATTCCTAAATTGTTGTGATCTAGATCCTGACAGTTTTTGTGGTATTTGTTGCAGCTCATGCATACTAATGTAGATAGATCTTACTCCTTTTTCATTTTCAATTCGTATTGTTTATATATTTAGATTTTTTTATATATAATCAAAACAATAGTGCATTTGGTTTGCAGGTTAGGTGGGACTGGAGCTAGAGCTTGGAGCTTTGGCCCTCATGCCCAGATTTCAAACAAAAAGATCTGATACCATGTGTAGTGGCCATATTAAATTTAACGTCAAATAATTAATCAAACAAACAGTAACTTCTACTTGATTTATGAAACTCGGTAATTTCTTATTAATTCAGCACATACACATATAAATTGATCAACGAATAATAAAATTCATAACAGAATAAACAAATACGTAACTTAAAATACCTAGGTCTGATGCTAACCCTTCGTTTTCCATTTGTCGTGTTGACCTTCCTGTTGCTGCCTTGCCCATCTTGAATCCACGGACCAACTCTACCCAAAACCGAGTATCCACCCTGCCAACTAGGACAACTACCTAGCTCCAGGATACCATATGGATATCCTGGCCCCCGTGCCCAAAACCCCTAGAAAACCGGTGCCCCTTGTACTAACCCTTCCCGACTACAGAACTCAAACTCTCCTCTATGAAATCCAAGAGAAACCTCCCAAAATTTCCCCATAGAATGGTCCTCTCTCCTTCGTAAACCTCCTCCCCCTCATATCCCTCCTTCACCGCCTTCTTTTCATTTACTTCCTTACCTACACATTAATTACCTTATCCCCTTATAATTAATATCTTATCCCTTTATAATTAATATCTTATCCCTTTATGTTCAATGTCTTATCCCTTTCTGTGTACGTAAGTTTTTAACAAATTAAACTTATAATTTATTAACCCTATTAATTTAATACCCATGCCAATGAATGTAACATGTAATTAATTAATCAATTAATTAATCAAATTGTAACCATTAATTAATTAATAAATATTTAATTAGTATCATTATACCAATATTTGTTTAATTAATAATATGTTAGAAAAAATTAATTACCTAATAAATTTTACTTAATAATTCCCTAAACATATATTCTACTAGGGTTGTTACACTTATCACCTTACTGGGTTTCCCTGTGATACATCTTAACTCAATTTATTTTCCTTCCAATGAAAATTTCATGAAAAGTTCTTGAAAATTAAAAGTCATTGTTCCTAATGATTGTAACCATTGGATTCCTAGTATGACATTAGCACCACCCATTGTTATAGAAATCATTGGACTATTCATTACATATTCCCCCATAGTAAGATTGATCTTATTACATTTTCCTGAGCAATTGATAGTTCCTCCATCTGCAATAGTTACTTGAAACTCTGGTGCTGGATATACAAAGCAATTGAGAGCTTTGTCTAATTTATAGTGAATGAAATTATGAGTACTACCAGAATCAATTAGGACTATTACCTTTTTCTTTCTGATATATCCTTTGATCTTGAGGGTTTGAGGAGTGCTAATTTCAGCCAATGCATTACACGATATCATGGGAGTCAACTCTTCAGAAGAAATCGCTTCTACGTTTTCATCTTGAGATGGTTCTTGTTCTAGTTCTTGTTCTTCTTCCTCTTCACAATATATGTAGAATAATTTCTTCTCACCACACTTATGTCCCTTATTGTACTTGTTGTCACAATTAAAGCATAAACCTTTTTCATTTCTTTCCTCCAATTGCTGAGGTGTCAACCTTGTAGGTTGAGGTGTTTTAGAATAAGGAACATTATTCTCTCGATAGATGTTAAGAGTGGTCCTTTTAGTAGACATGGCCATATTTTTACTTTCAACATTTCTCGCCACCCTAAATGCATTCTCCAATGATTTGGGTTCCCAAAGGCGAACCTCATGTTGAATGTTATCCCATAAAGTTCCTATGAATACATCAATAAAGTGCTCATCTGGAATATTTGTTCCCTTTATATTCAATCTTTGGAAGTTCTCAATGTGCTCTGTAACTGAACCCTTTTTCTTGAGATTTATCAATTCGCTAAAGAAGGTATTGCTCCTTGTATCCTCATAGTGTGCTATCATTTCTTCCATGAAAATTGTCCAAGTGACGAGTGAATTGCAAGAATAAATCCATCGATACCACACAAATTGATTGGACTCTAAATATAAAGAAGCATTTAGTACCTTTTGTGTATGTGGCACATTATGTAGATCAAAGAATTGCTCCATCTAAATTACCCATGTGATTAGGTCCTTGCCATCAAACTTTCTCATATCGATCTTAGGAAAGTGGTTGGTATTCAACCCAAGGTTAGAGTTTATCCATTATTGATTAGCTAATTTCAGCCAATGCATTACACGATATCATGGGAGTCAACTCTTCAGAAGAAATCGCTTCTACGTTTTCAGCTTGAGATGGTTCTTGTTCTAGTTCTTGTTCTTCAACCTCTTCACAATATATGTAGAATAATTTCTTCTCACCACACTTATGTCCCTTACTGTACTTGTTGTCACAATTAAATCATAAACCTTTTTCTTTTCTTTCCTCCAATTTTTGAGGTGTCAACCTTGTAGGTTGAGGTGTTTTAGAATAAGGAACATTATTCTCTCGATAGATGTTAGGAGTGGTCCTTTTAGTAGCCATGGCCATATTTTTACTTTCAACATTTCTTTCCACCCTAAATGCATTCTCCAATGATTTGGGTTCCCAAAGGTCAACCTCATGTTGAATGTTATCCCTTAAAGTTACTATGAATACATCAATCAAGTGCTCATCTGGAATACTTGTTCCCTTTATCATCAATCTTTGGAAGTTCTCAATGTGCTCTGTAACTGAACCCTTTTTCTTGAGATTTATCAATTCACTAAAGAAGGTATTGCTCCTTGTATCCTCATAGTGTGTTATCATTTCTTCCATGAAAATTGTCCAAGTGACGAGTGATTTGAGAGAACAAAGCCATCGATACCACACAAATTGATTGGGTTCTAAATATAAAGAATCATTTTGTACCTTTTGTGTATGTGGCACATTATGTAGATCAAAGAATTGCTCCATCTGAGGTACCCATGTGATTGGGTCCTTGCCATCAAACTTCCTCATATCGATCTTAGGAAAGTGGTTGGTATTCAACCCAAGGTTAGAGTTTATCCATTATTGATTCATCTTCCTTGTGTCCTCATCATGAATTTCATGGGATACATTTTCACTTTCAGGTGTCCTCTCTATTAGGAAAATTTTCAATCCTTCCATGATATCCCTTTTTAAACCATCCATCTTAGTATCCATTATTGCCTCCAACTTAGCTTCTGTTGAATCCATCATCCCTTGTAGTTCATCTTTTGTTATTGTCTTCTTTTGTAAATCATTTATGTCCCTATGCATTTCGTCACCTTCATCAAGAGTCCAAGTAGGATTGTTTGGAGGCGTATTTGGTGTAGAAGTTCCCTTTTTTGGTGGCATGTTGGCCAAGTATCACTTTAAACCTTGATTTTGAGGTGGTTCTGCTAGACAATCTTTATTTTGTTGTATCTCCAAAATTTCGGCCCTTCTGGGTATGAAAATTTATTTTTTGTAGTTCTATGATATTTCTTCTCTGCAATGCCACGGGTCTAATCAAAATTGGATGTTCCAAGTGGAATTTTTGGTAAGTTCCCCACAACATTTTGATTTTTCACCTTTCCAGGAGATCTCACTTTTATAGAGTGCCCCACACAAAATAATTGATATAAAATTCTGAAAATTGTACCAAAAATACTACAGATTGTCCACTATCCAATGCAACTAGTCTCACTCAATGTAGATACTCAAGGAATAACTTATGATTTTTTTACCCGGAACACCTTCTTGAGACTAGTCAATAGGACTAGTTAGATACCCTATATTCCACAGGGTGTATCTACAAATGTAAGATGACCCAAAATCTGAAATTTTTATCAAAGATACCTTAATAATTTATGTGAGTGTCCTTCATATTTCAGATTCTGAAAAGTTACAGAAACAATTTCATAGTGAAAATTATGCGATGACTAAATTCAGGATGATTCCAGAACCATAACTTACACAGGTTGTATCTCCGAAATTATAAGGCCTAGGGAGCGAAAATTTGAACCCAACATACCTTGATCCATCTACTAAATATCCTCCAAGGGATTCCTTCTGAAACATCATAGACAAAAAATTATAGTGAAAATTCCAAGGCGTCTCAGATGTAGCAATGAAATCCCAAGACCTTGAGCTTTGATACCAAATGTTAGGAACCAAATATCAATATAACATACAAAAACCTCAGAGTAAGTACTCAATGACTTGAAAAAGGTAAAATTTCAGATAGTAAGTCTCTTCGATGGGGCAACCTCATTATACACCACATAAATTTCAAAATACAAGATGATTCCAAATGAAAATGTCTCCTTGGTATATATAGGAGACTAGGAGATACAATTACAACTAAAGGACCCAAGCCAACATAAATAAAATAACATTACTAATGTAATATTCCCCAATTAAGGGGTAATGTGCCACTATTTAGGTATTAACAGAACCAATGCTTCAATGGTATTATGATGAAAACTCCTACTATGGGATGAATTGTGCATCATAAACAAACATTAGAATTAGTTTTTATTTCCATACTTCCCTTGGGATACCTAGTGTAAGGTCTCCCATGGAACCCACCAAGTGTGTGTGCTCCTTGGGCAGAATCAATGATGGAACAGATGCAGATCTCAAGGAAGAAACAATCGGTGTGTGGGAAGGATCGCCTTGGGTGCACTATGGTGGCATGTGATGCCAAGGGTGCACACACCTTACTTTCCTTATAATGATTGATAGAGACTTGGGTTTCATTTGGGCAAGGGTGGGGCGACTTTGGAGCATGCCCAAGGAGTGAACCCATCTTCTCTTAGCAAATGCACCAAATAGGTTGGACAACCCCATTGGCACACCCACGATGATCGACACAAAGAGCACATAAAGAAAGGGGTGTGCGCCCAAGGATGGGGTACGTCGGTGCAAGAAACGAACAGTTGATGGGCATACGGTCTTGGATGGGTTCACCAGGTCCATGGAGGGGGAACGAAGATTTAGTTGAGTGTGGGTTCGTGAAGGAGCATCACACACCCAAGATAAATAATTTTTATCAAAAGTGACCCTTGGAGTCCATATGAAATCAAGGGCGCACAAACAAAGGAAGGCATAAGATAATTTTTTGACTGAGATTTGAAAAGAAATACTGAGGAAAGTCAGAGGCCAACGAACTGAGGAAAATTTTCCAAGATGGAAGATAAGTAGTCAAGAGTTTGATGGTTTGGGATTCTTTGGGGAAGTATGGAAACACAGGTATGTGGAGGCATGTGTGAGGAAGAACCAAAATCTATGTTAGCTTGGTGAAAGTCTGAAAAAATGAAGGGACAACAAGTTTGTGGTTTTGGGCATGTCTGAGGTGCACCACAGGTGGTTGCAACAAAGTTTCTTGGTGTGATGAATTTTTTCTTGAGGGTATTTATGAGGTGAGGTGAGTTGTTTGACTCTGCCGAATTTGTAAACTGAGTCGATAGTGCTCATATTGTAACTATTTTGCAATAAAAAATACTTAGCTAGGTGTTAGGCACAGTTTGTGTTGCACACACTATTTATGTGTTTGTATTAATTTTGTTATGTATTTGTTCTCTTGGCTTGTCATGTTCATGGATGCATGCTTAAATAAGACTAAGTGTTAAACTGTGTTAATAATTGTCTAAGTAAACAAGAGTTGCAGAAGAGTAGGAGTGTGACTTGTCGGTATCCTAGAATGCAATATTGGTATTCTCTAAGAGGCATAGTCTGGATGAAATATTCTCAGTGTGCCAAGAAACCAAGTAAGAAATTATGCAGAGTCGCATGCCCTCGGGAGGTGAACAATTGAAATATCTAATCATGCATCCTGTGGGGTCGTGACAGGTGGTATCAGAGAAAACTTGACAAACAGTTCAACGTTCTTCACCACTATTAAAGTTAGAAGAATTGTGGGAAGGGTGTGCACTTTTTGGTGAGTTAGTATGGATGTAGGCTTGGTAAAGGGTTCAATAGACTGTCCCTTCACAGAGGAAACCTGAGCGTAGAATTGGTGGGTTGTGACAGGGCCATGTTGCAGATGAGGTTGGAGCTTGTGGATAGACCTGGGAACACTCCTTGAGTAGGTCAAGCATAGATTTTTTAGGGTGAACTAAGCACTTGGGAAAGGCATATGAATGCAGGGTTATCATAGAACTTTTCTTAGGCCTGAGAACAGAAGTAATCGTAGAGTTGATCGTAGAATTTTGACAAATTCTTGAGACAAACTCTTGGGTTCCTTGGAAAAAACCTTCACAAGTAAAGTGAGGATACTTGGAGGGCCATCCATGGCTGACGAAAGTGACACCGAGAGGGAGCCCAAGGTCAACAAAATGAAGGATCGACTCATTATCTTGGAGAGAATTTTTGAGCGGATGACCAATGCATTGGGCCAACATGGTGAGAAGGTCGACCAGATGAATATTGAGATGGACAAGATGAAGCATGGGTTTAAAAAAGTCATTCGGGACTTCCATTCAACTTCATATTTGATGACTGACACCTTCAACAATGACATTTAGGATAGATTCAAGGAAGCAAAGGAGGCACTTGCCGTAATCACACATAGGTTAAAGGACTAAAATCACACCATCACATTGTTGAAATGAGCTTTGGCTAACAGATAGAGCTCTGTTTTCATGCCGATGAGGATCAACTCAAAGGAACCTGATCCATATGAAAAAAATTGCATTGCTAAGTTGTTGGGAAAATTGTGTTGGGACATTGAGGAATACTTGGAGCAGTTGAAAAAAAGTTTGGAAAAATCCAAGGTGAACACTACATTGATGCTCTTAACAAGAAAAACTAAGATTTAGTGGAGGAACTGAGTGGAAGACTTAAAAACTAGGAGAATTGTTGAGAAGATTGAATGTTTGGAAGAGATGAATGCATCCTTGAAGGAACATTTTGGTCTAGGAAACCAAGCATGGATCACAAGGAATCAATTGTTGGCTCTCAAGAACACTGGTAATATCTAATCCTACATCATGGAGTTCACAGGGATCATGTTGGATATCAAATAATGTTAGAATAGGACAGAGTTTTCCACTTCATGAATGGTCTACAACTATGGGCGCAAAGTGAGTTGTGATGGAAGAATGTATAGACACTTGTAACAACAATTACCGTAGCAAACAAATTGTTGGACTTTTGGGGTGAACCTAAGATAGGTCCTAGGAAAAATGAGGATGCCCAAGGTGATAAGAAACAACAAAGGAGGGGGAAGAGGAATGATAGTGGAAAAAATAATATATCAAAGGTAATTGAATAAAATGCCAAGAAAATGGACACAATGAAAGAGAAGAAGATGATTTTGTGTTGGATTTGTGCCAAGGAGTAATATGTGAAGAATTTTCCCTTGAAAAAAATTTGAATTCTTTGGAGAAGGAATCCAACCCATCTGTTGGTGTCTTGTGGGTCTTAAACGTTGTCATGGAGGGTGAATACATGGATATATGAGAGAAAGATGAGACAAAAAATTTCTATCTGCATGCCAAACTCAACGAGAAGTCAGCGTTGGTCGTGGTATATAGTGGGTCAACTCATACCTTATTGAGGGAAAACATGGTGTGGAGGTTTGGGTTGTATCCTGAAATGACATATAAAACCTTCAAGATAATCAATGTAGGTGTAGAGAGGGTCATTGGTGTGGCCAAGGACATCTCGTTTAAGCTTGGTGACTGGTGCAGAAAGACGAGGTTCACCACTGTTCCTATGGATTATTTTTAAGTTGTGTTGGGACAAGAGTTCATGAGGAAAGAAAAGGAAATGCAAATTCCTCACATGAACAGTTTCGCCATTTTCTCAGGACAAACTCCATGTTTGATTCTTACCATAAGGAGGAAGGAAGGATGCACGTGGATGTCTTCCTTGTAGATGGTTGTTAGGAAAATTCCATTGTGTGTTGAATATTTCGAGCCAACAAGTATGTATTTTGTGTTGTTTGAAGTTACTTCTTTCTATATCCAATTTGAAGGTAAAGTAATTTTGTTCTTTGTGTAACAATGTATACAGGAGACATCATGTCTAGAGTTATGACCAAAAAAGAAAAGAGCTAGGCAGATGCCAGACCTATCCCTGTTTCAGTTCCAAGCTCTCTCATTGTTATAGACACTAGTAGCTATGACAAAAGGGAGCACTATAGTTTATCCCAATCTTGGATAAACTATTGGGGAATCATGGAAGACACCATTTTGAAAAATAAGGATACTGTTAAAAATATCACCAAATCAAAATTTGAGGAGAAAATGTGGTGTGATAAAGAGTTAGAGGGAAAAACAAAATTAAGGTATTATAAGGATGTAATCAACCCTAATTTATAAGAACAAAATTAGCTCTTTTTTTTGACAAGTGTAAAGAAAAAAATAAGCATTGCTAAGATAAGAAAAAATTCTCACGAGCTCCATAGTGAAACTAGGAGTTGGTCAATTCCTAACACTTCATGGGATGAAAGAGTATGCCACCTTTTTGACACTAAGAAGGTTGAAGATGAAAATAAATTTATTCTAGATTGTCTAGCCTATACCCAGATTAGATCTCAATTTCAAAATATTTGTCACACTACCAACCTTCCTAACCTTTTAACCCAACAAAACTATGGTGATCTTGGAAAGATTCTCTTATTGTTTTTCGAGCACAGGAACAAAATTATAAAGAATTGCAATTAATCCCTTACCCTATTAAGGTCTAATAGAAAAATTCAGTCTTAGTGGACATTAATAATAATCATCATCATCATCATAACATATTCTGTAATGAATAATACCCTTCAGATGTTGAGGAAATTGATGAATTTACAGGAATATCGGGAAAAGTGGAATTCACATTATAGCCGCTTGACAACGCTTTTACCTTATTATGATGTTACAAAATGGTTTTTCACCCACCTGCAAAAAGAGACGGCCATGCTATTTAATGCATCTAGTTTTTTTATCACATCTCTCTAGGCCTAAGACATCAGAATTAGGCACAAACCCCTAAGCCCATTGTATCGCTAGATGAATCCTTTCTAGATAAATTCAGAGTCGAGCAAAAGGACTTCGAAAGCTTGATGGAGGATTGATTCGTAGATGAATAATTTCTAGTAAAGGAAGGCGAAATATATATTCCCACACAATACTTGAAGGATCCATATAGAATCCTAAACGTGATGATCTGTCAGCTCTATGGTGAGGAAACCGACACTCATTTAAGGATGGAGTAGTTCATGATGGCTTACACAGTAGCCAAGACTGGAAAATCTTTAACAAGGACAATTTCTTATCCTTCAACATCATAAATCGATACTGGGAATCCCAAGGTATGAAAAACCATGGTTTCTACATGACAACATACTTGATTGACGCAATTTGTGTTGCTCATAAATTTCCTTCTTTCAATTGGGCTTGGAACCCAAGCCAACCCCCAATTCATGTTTATTTTTCACAATTGTGGTAGGTGAACTATAAAGAACACTTGTATGATGTTTGTGATTACTTCCTGGCTCCATTACACAAATATATTTTTCAGTTTTACCCACATATAATATCTCCAGGAGCCATCAAATCCTTACAAGAAATAGGATATTGGTATATTAAGAAGTACTACACCTGCGTCAATATATATGGAGACATAGGGCCACCACATATATTTCCCAAAATATGTGCTCGATAAATGGTTAGCTAGAGAAATAGCCTATCACAAAGTGGATAAAGGAGCTACTTCCTACTTGTTGGAGAAGAACAAAAGGTATTGGCCAATATTTCCACTCCACATAGGAAGGTATTCCCTATCAAATCAAACACACACTAAGAAATAATTTGAAGCTCTAAGAGAGTTATTTTTGTGTACTAGAAGAAATAAAGGACATGACCCAAAAAACGTAGGAAGGTATTCCCTATCAAATCAGCCACACACTAAGAAATAATTTGAAGCTCTAACAGAGTTATGTTTGTGTACTAGAAGAAATAAAGGACATGACCCAAAAAACGTAGTATATGAGTATATAAAGGCTTTCAAGTTAGAACATCAAGTAGTTCATGAGGTTAATTTTGCATAGGATCTCTTACAGGGAGCTTTTTATTTTGAGGAAGTCCTAAATAGGATACCAAATGAACTGGACATAGAGAAACTCTAGAAAGAGGAAGATGAAGACAAATTTCTTGTAAAATAACAATTTAAAACACTACTTCAGTAGGATAAGGAGGAACAAGAAGCCAGAGAAAGGGATAAGAGGCAGAAAGATGCAGAGAGATTAAGGAAGGATTATGAATTCGAGGAGAAGTATCAACAGAGGAAAAAGGTAGAAGATGAAAAGAAGCAAGCCGAACTGAACAAAAGAAAAGGTAGAAGCCAAGTTTCATAGAATAAAAATAGAAAGAAGACATAGTCCCAAGATCAAGCAGATAAATAGTTTGAGATAAATAGGAAGGAAAATGAAGAACAATCCTCGTTGGCACTCAAGAGGAGGAAAGAAAAAAGAAAGAGGAAGAGGAAAAAATAAATGCAACCAATTCACAATTAAAAGAACTAGAACAATTGAACCAAGATATAGTGACAAATCCTGGCACTAACATGGTCACAATCCCCTTAGAAGAATGTTACTACTCCTCTGGCAGTAATTCCAAGTAATATTTCATTCACATCTCTAGGACTTGGAATAGAATGTGTTGTTGTAGTTGTCGGTGATTACTATTACAGCCATAAGACCAAGACTATTGAAAGGATAAAAACTAAGAGAAAAGGAGAAGGATTGAGCTCAATACAAGAAACATCTGAAAGAAACATTAAGTAGAAACTACGCCCAGATCCTAAAGATAATGCACTACAGGAAGCATCAACCCTTAATGATTTTGCATGTGTGAATGTGATGTCATCTTATGAAGTAACGGAAGCAGTAGACATGTCAAAAGAAAGGGTATATGAGCTATAGGCTTTCATGGATACCATCAAAGATAATGTGGCCAGTGAGTTTATGGAAGAGGCCATGACAATAGAACGTTTGCACAAAGAAGAATTGCAAAGGAAAATGTTACTTCAATAAAGAGAACTGAGTGCAGAATTTGAGAAGAAGGTTAGCTTGAACTAGAAGTTGCATAAAGAAGAAATAGAGAATCTTAAATCCACACATGATCAATAAGTGACAAGGCTCCAAGGGGAAAAATTGGAGATAGTACATTTAATGAGAAGATTGAAAGCTAGATTTGGAAATTGCAACAAGATAACAATCTCCTAGAGAAGACTTTAGAATACAGTAAGAAAGGAACTATTGTCTTAGATATAATTAAATAAGAATCCACCAGAGCCAAGGAATAAATCATGAGTGTGGAGAAGAGTATTTTTTTTTATTACACAAAATTCATAAGAACACGTTGGATCACCTCAAACTAGGTCTGCAGATGAATAGTGTGAAAGAAAAGTACCATAAGGTATAGAGTGCCTATGATCATATTGTCAAGTGGAAAGATGTTTGTGATAACCCTCCTAACATCCTTCCAGTATATAAATCCAAGCATAGGATCAAAGACCATGTACTCCTCAATAATATAAAAAATACTCAGGAAACAGTTGAATAATCTTGCAAAACATTGTGGACAACATCATATGACCTACTAAAACAATTTAGGATGGAAACCCTGGCAGATTTAAAAAAATTAGGACCAACTCATATGAGAATAGAGGATGTGGAGAATATAAGGAACCTCAACACGAAGGCCATCGAAGCAATAGAGGACATTGATATAGAAGTGTTGGAAACAAGAATAATAAGGCCAAATCAACTGATGTTATCAACCAAACACTTTATGTAGCATACATAAGAATCTCTAAAGACAGAAGTGGTAACCCTTATTTGTTATGGTGAAATAGATCTTGAGAGGAATCAGCTAAACAAAATAGAGGCCATATTGGAAGACTTCAAATTGTGCAAAGACTTCAAGGACAAAATGCAAATGCCAAAAACTACTTGATTATTTGTAACATATTTTCTTCATTTTGATTATTTTTGTAATTATTATAAATTCACGATCGATAATGTGAAATGAAGCATTGTAAATTTCATCTAACATGATGATAGTTACTAGATATGAAAAGACTATCTGCATGTTCTATAAAAGAGATGGTTGTAACAAGTTAAGGACTTTTTCACTTTGTATATGACAGATTGTAATATACTAGATATAAAATGTATGCAGAACAGAAATAAAATGCTAGTAATGGAAGAATAACAACAATATAACTAGAAAATTCACCACAATAACACTGAAATGATATAAGAATAATAATAGAAATAGCACTTTGAATTTGAAAGCAATGTTCACGGGCCTCTTCGAGGGGGAAACCTCCAGTTGAGCAGAGCTCTATTACAATAATATCTAAGATAGGGTTCTCATACCCTCGACTCCTATTTATACTAAAAAGAAGAATCTAGAGGAAGATCCTTCTAGAGGCGAAAGCTTCTATTAGGTATTCTTACATCCACCTTATTCTATTTTATTGAAAGTCCTTATTAATATTGACCTTTATTACATCCGAATATATTTTTCTACCTATGTGTGGGTTAGGACCCTAACATGTTCGCCCCCTTAAAAACAACCTTGTCCTCAAGGCTTAAGATGAGGAAATTGCTGCAGAATGGTAGATGGTTCCCAAGTGGCGTCTTCTAGAATTGTATCTTTCCACTGGACTATCACTTCCGTGATGGTTCTCTGACGTAGGCGACGCTCACGCTGGTCCAAAACTACTTCTGGTTGTATCCAAATGGATTCTTCTTTAGCTAACTCTAGAAGGTTGGTTTGAATTTGGCACTTAGCTCCAATCACCTTCTTTAAGCATGAAACATGAAAAACAAGATGTAGATTCGAATGGCTAGGCAAAGCTAATTGATAGACGACTTGTCCCACACGCTTGAGCACAGTATAAGGACCATAAAATTTGGGCGCTAGCTTCTGATAATGCTAGGCCTTGAGGGAAGCTTGCTTGTAAGGCTGCAGTCGAAGAAACACCTGATCCCCTTCTGCAAATTGACGTTCAGAGTGACCTTGATATGCTTGTTGCTTCATGCGATTCTGTGCCATGACCAAATTCTCTTTGAGGGTACAGAGAATAGCCTCTCGAGCTGTAAGTGTTAGGTCAACCGACTGGACCTTCGAGGCACCCGGTAAGTATGAGAGAACTGAAGGTAGCTTCTGTCCATATACCGCTTCAAAAGGAATCATGTGTGTCGCTGTATGGTATGAAGTGTTTTACCACCATTCAGCAAGGGGTAACCATTGAGCCCACTGATTTTTCTTTTCTAAGGTAAAACACCTCAAATATGTTTCCAAATACTTGTTGACAAATTTCGTTTGGCCATCAGTCTGGGGATGATAAGTTGTGTTGAGATGCAATTATGTGCCTTGTATATTGAACAGTTCTTGCCAAAAATTACCTGTGAAAGTTGGGTCATGATCAGAAACAATAGAGTGAAACATACCATGAAGCTTGAAGTCCTGATCCATGAAGATTTGAGCCACCGTGGATGTTGTAAAAGGGTGTTGAAGGGTGCAGAAATGAACATACTTGGAAAGGCGATCAACAACCACCATGATGATGGATTTATTTCCCGATTTGGGTAAGCCAGTAATAAAATCCATAGAGATATCGTTCCAAATAGCAGGTGGAATCAGGAGCGATTGTAGTGTGCCCAGCGATTTGACTGTTTTTCCCTTGTTGCATTGACACACGTCACATTTAGCTACAAAATTACGAATGTCATGTTTCATACCATCCCAGAAAAAGGAACGTTTGACCCTATCATAGGTTTTGGTGAACCCGGAGTGCCCTGATATGGGTGTAGCATGAAGCTCAGAAAGTACTGTGGATTTAAGCTTTGATTGTTTACTTAAATACAAACGGCCTTTGTATCGAATTTCCTCATGGAGCCAAGAGTACCCTGGGGAAGTTGGAGCATTGGACTGCAATTGTTGGATCAACTGCGAACTTTTGGGATCTTGTAGCCATTCCTGGCGAACGGCTTGGAGCCAATCTGGTACAATGAATGATTCCTGGCGAACGGCTTGGAGCCGTACAATGAATGAAAGAGAAAAAGGGATCCTTCATCTTCATATTTTCGGTGAAAGTGCATCCACAAACACATTGTCTTTCCTTTCTTATTATAAATGATAATTACAATCATATCCAAAGAGTTTAGCTCCATTTTTGTTGTTCTCGGGATGAAAATGCATTGTTCAAGAAAATACTTGAGGCTTTGATGGTCTCATTCTTAATTTGGAACCATTGCCCCAATAGATAAGGGGATGCCATAGATCCATGACATGCGCATTGTAGACAACATTTCCTTTCATAGATGGATTTGCCCAGATTTTTTCAGATAGTTGCTTGCTAGTAAGGCCAAAGGTCGACCATCTCCTTTGCATAAGGACAACACCACCTCCTTTCCCTGAGGCATCACACATCTCGGCCACCAAAGGTCTTTAGAAATCGGTAAGGGCTGCAGGGATCGACTGCGCACATGGCCATCTTCAGTGTTTGAAAAGCTTGAGCAACGGCCGGAGTCCAAGTGAAAGAGTTATTTTAGAGAGCGTTGAGAGGTGTTGCAATCTTCCTCCATACTCTAACAACTTTATAATAACTTGTTAAGCCTAGAAATCCGTGCAAGATCTTAAGAGTCTTTGGTGAGGCTACCTTGCATAAAGGCTTCAATCTTTTAGGATCCACCATGACGCCATATTTACCAACCACATGACCTAATTATTCTACCGACACTAAAATCACATTCAGACCGCTTCAGAAAAGCCGGGTATGTTGAGAGAGTAGATGAGAACTCACCCACATGAGAAAGATGGTTTGTCCGTGTTTTGCTATAGATGAGGATATCATCAAAGAAACTAAGACAAAATGGTGGAGAAAAGGATGAAGACACATTCATGAGGCTTTGAAGGTGGAGGGGCATTACACAAGCCAGCAGCATGACCAAAACTCATAGTGGCCTCCCCAGTTTAAGTTCTAAAGGAATTTTGGGAATATCCTACTTTCATAATGTATCCACAAGTCTGAACGGAGATCTAGTTTATTGAAGAATTGGGCCACTCAATTCATCTAGGAGGTCATCAAATGATGAATGGGGGAATTTGTCTTTGATGGTAAGATTGTTGAGGGCATGGAAGCCTGACACATTCACCAAGAACCCCTTTTCTTCAGGACCATGACCACAGAGATGAATAGGGGTCTCACTAGGGATAATTCCTGCATTAAGGAGTTCCCCGACCATTTTCTCAATTTCATTGTTTTAAAGGTAAATGATATGGATGGATATTTGAGTGAAGGTTTCCTAGTACAAGGGAATGAAATGATAATGAATACCACAAGAAGGAGGGAGGCCTTGGTAGTGGAAAAGACCAATTGATGTTTAGAAAGGATGTATTTGAGGTCTTTATGTACCGAGGGAAATCTATGTTGTTTGTATGGCATGGATTTGGGCTTATAAATAACATTAGAATGACCCTTTTTGAGCATCTTTTCCATGATGGGAACTAATGATCCGTGAACTAGTGGTGATGCCTTTGGAACTTATATTGGTGGCCCTCCGGTCAAATTCGTAATGGTTAAGTATTTAAATCCATGAGAATGGGACCTAAAATTCTTTAGCCATTCAGCACCTAGCACAATGTAACAACCTCCCATGTCGAGGAAAACATATGGGATTTCGTGTGGTAGTCACCAATTTGAGACGCACATTTTCATTAACACCCTCCACATTTTCACAACCACCATTGGCAATCATGATTTGAAATTATTGAGGGCATGGATGTAGCAATGAGTTTCTTGGGAAATGAGGCGATGAATAAAATTATGGTATCGCATTAATTATCAACCTAATGATGACCTTCCTCGATAATTACGTAAACCGATTAGCTTGAGGGTTTGGGGAGCAGAAGTCGCTGAGAGCATTGAGGGAAATAATATGTTCTAATGGAGGGTCTGGGAGGGTTTATGTCTGTGGTTTCAGGTGATTCAGACATAGAGAGGGTTTCTTCATCTTCTTCCTAAATCCCCTGAGATGGCCATAAAAATATTTTTTTTTTTTTTTTTTTTTTTTTTTAAATTGGATTTTTTTTTTTCATCATAGTTATAACAAAGGCTCCTTTGATTTCCATGCTCAACCATTTCATCCCTGCTCAATTTTTGGATCTTTAGTGGAGCGAGGGAGTAGTGGATTTATTGGTTTAGGCAAGCTTACGAAGGAGGGTTTTCAGGTTTGAGAAGATACAATCTATTGTTCTTCTTTATCTCTTTAGTAGCCTCCAACCAACTCTCCCGTGTCGGTTACGAGGACATGGGCCCCAATTTCATCCTTGAGGCCACCGGACAAACACTCTCTGAAAAATGCATTAGACATGCCCTCTGCTCTAAAAGCCGCCAAAGGCAACTATAAAGTCTTCCAATCGCTCCTAATTGTTTCCGCCTTGTCAAACGTGACCCAAATGGCGTTGGTGTCATCGTTCATAAAGCTCGCCACAAATTGTGTCCAATAAATATACCCTTGACGAATTTTTCCATTCCCAACTCATTGCCAACATTCTTGATAGGGATGGAGAACACCATACCGAGTTTGGCCAAGTCATCTATAATAGTTTGTATAAAGAGGAAGTAATGTTCCATTTGGGTTACCCAACCAAGGTTCGAGCCATCAAATTTGGTCACATCCACATGTGGAAGGCATAGTCAATGCTGAAAGTGATGGTAGTTCTAGTAAGGTATGGGAATGAGAGGAGTGGTCACCTTCATTATGTGGGGTGAGGAAGAGGAAGGGTTATCTGCGATATGCGCTGGTGCGTGAGCTCCAAAAGACCTGATTCACCGGGTGGTGAGGTCTTGTTTGATTTCCATTGAGGACTCCAAGATGGTTGTATTGATGGCAACAACATTGTAACTGAGTTGTTTCACTTCTTTGTTGGTCTCACTGAGACCCGCCAGACAGGTGTTGGAAGTAGAGCTTCCCAAAGTCTCGCCACGGTATGGGTCATGAGGGATGGTGGGGAACTAAAGGGTTCTGCTGGGTGAAAAATTTTCTGCAAAAATGATATGGATGAGTGTGATAAGGGTGAAGATGAATCCAATGGAATAGGTCCGAAATAATGGTGAAAAAAAATTCCGGACTTTTTTTCGTCCGGCCTCAAGAATAATCGCGCAGAGAGGAAATGCCCAAATACTTAACCAGAAAGAAATGTGTATTTACTTGGCAACCCGAACATAGTTTTGTGACAATAGATCTTGTCTGTTTTAATTTGTTTATGTTTCTGTCCCCAAGGGTTAGGTATTCAAGGGTTCTACAGACAAGGGTTTTCCATGTGCTATATCTCTCCGATATACATGTGGGGTCCAACAGTAGTACTCGGCCCAATATCTTAGGGCACTAACTATGGAGGATAGACCATACCCTTATCCATACTACCCGACTACCCAGGTACTATAGAGTATCTTCCCAAGTGCTATTCTCGGTGACACTATAGAAGTTAGGCGGTCAATCAGTTTATCTAAAGAGGGCTTCATGTAATCTAGGCCAATCCGTACAAAGGTGTTGTCTGATTCACTACCACTCGAAGGGGTACCAATAGGGGTTACAAGGGTGGCCAACAGATGTGCGCTTAAGTACCACTTATATTTCCTGCGTGTATGAATCCCTCAACTGCGGGTTTATGCTCGTAACAATGGATCTCTGTGGCTTAAAGACGCCAAAATACGTCTCTACCCTGAAAAAAATTTAACCCACACTTTCTACCAAGGAAAGTGCTCTGATACCACTTGTAATATACCAAATAGAAAATGTATGCAGAACATAAATAAAATGCTAGTAATGGCAGAATAACATCTGTATAACCAGAACATTCACCACAATAACACTGAAATGATATAAGAATAACAACAGAAATAACACTTTGAATCTGAAAGCAATGTTCACGGGCCTCTTTGAGGGGGCAACCTCCAGTTGAGCAGAGCTCTATTAAAATAATATCCAAGCTAGGGCTCTCATACTCTCGACTCTTATTTATACTAAAAAGAAGCATCTAGAGGAAGATCCTTCTAGAAGCCGAAGCTTCTATTACGTCTTCTTACATCCGCCTTATTCTATTTTATTGAAAGGCCTTATTAATATTGACCTTTATTACATCTGAATATATTGTTCTACCTATGTGCGGGTTAGGACCTTAACACAGACAGTACTCTTACTTCCATATTAATAAAGAGCAAAAGACATTCCAGAAACCTGTGGTTGTGGTGAATGTATTTGATACTTTTCTTAATGCATTTATCCTTAATATGAGTATTACAAGTCTTAATGTATGGATTATTTCTACAATTTTCCTATATGCTTGGGTTATCACAATTTTCTCCATTGAATGCAGTCGTAACATTATTAAAACAAGATTACAACTAAGTGTTAGTGTTTCTATAACATTATTGCAATCATTTATCATTTGAATGTATGAACTCTTTCTAATTCAAAAGGTATTATCTTTAACTGTATTCAATCTTATCTAGTTTTCGCTTGATCAAGATTTGATTAGTTTAGTCTAGGATTGCATCTTAGAATTGCAGTAGGTAGCATAGTTTAATTTTTTTTTTTTTTTTTTAATTCATCTTAGAACCTTTAGCTCTAGGATTCATATTTAGATAGAAAATTTAGAGTGGAAACCAGGCCCACATATTGGTCGGAAACGCCATCCCAAATGAGAGTGAGTCTATTTGGGACTTTCCGTCAGGTGTTCTCCCTTACCTGCTTGGCAGGCCTTTTGGACCCGTCAACACAATGTTTAGGAGAAATGGAAAATGTCTTGGAAAATATACATGGAAGCCTTTCATCAACCTAAAAATTTTCTTCAAAATGCCTCTCCAAAAGTTGATTTTCAAATAAAATGTCATTCACACCTATAAAATTTAAAGGTGTATTTTTCTCCCACAAGAAAATGTCTTCTTCCAAGTACAAGGATGAGGTATGAGACAAAATTTTAGATCTAGAAATAAAATCTTGTTCACAAATATATAGCTGGAAAATATTGTTATAAAATATGCATTCAATATCTTGCTACCTTGTACAATTTCTAGCACTAAAAACATGATTTTTAGTTGAAAAATGACATGTACTTTTACAAAAATTTGAAAAAGAAGATGATTGGAATTTCCAACACTATCACAATCACTAACATGCTCTACAAACTAAAAATATTTATCATTTTTCCTCATAAAATAAGGCAAAACATTTATGCAAGATATGGCAATATAGAAAGCGTGTTGTCATAGACAACAGCCCCCAAAACAATTGTTTTAGTTGAAAATTTATACATGAAAGGATGGAAAAATGAGGATGTATATGGATGAAAAAAACCTACAAAATTATATCCACAAAGTTGTGTCACATGCTCTAAAAATATGCAATATTCATTGTTACACATAACTAGAAAATGCTACTAAGAAAATATGCAATATTCTCCAACATGTATGGTTGTCCAAGAGGATTAAAATTTGAAATACTAGTATCATTGTCTTGGTTGCCCTCTTCCTTATGTGGAGATACAATAAAATATTCAATAACCTCATGCACACAAATCATAAATTCCTCTTGATCTAGCATTTCATATTTTTCTCTGACACACTCAAGTAAGAAAATCAATGCTTCATTTTTTCACTTATTTTTTTATCCAAGAGAGGCCTTGAAGGGTACCTCTCATATTAAAGCATCATAGACTCCAAATTTATTTTCTTGTATTTAAAATCTTCAATCCAAAGAAATGCATAATTTAATCTCCATTTGATCTTCTACATCCATCCAAAAATATTGAAAATCTATGAGGAAACATACAAATGAAATTATCGCATTTAGGTTAGACTATCATACCATTCCCTTGCATCTTATTTCATGGAAAGTGTAAAAAAAATTATAATTACATCTTCATAGACAATATTAGACTTCTCAACAAAAACCATGAAAGAAGAGACACAAGGTAGAGAATCATTACGATTTCCATAGAATCTTGGAGCATGCTTCTTCCATAGTTCATAATGGAACTCATGTGAATATCCATGAATGCTTGAGAAATCCAAAGGACCAAGCAACTTTGCTTACAATTACTTGCAAAATGGGGCCATTCCTCTTTACTTCAAATTTCAAAAATTTGAAATACATAACATTCTATTTTACCTTTAATCGTATCCTAAAGTTACAAATAATATTCTTTTTTTATGTGAAAAGATTATGTTTTTCTCATTGCTTAATTTTTTTTAAGATAAACTAACTCACTGGAAAATTACTTACTCATAGGAAAATAAAGAAGTTAGGTTAACTACATTTAGTTATCTTAGTTAAAAATAAATAAACTAAATGTTATTACAATTTCCATAAAAGAAACTCATATTTTCGTCTTTGAATAACACATATATGTTTATCTTATGCAATAAATATATTGTTATGTACATGTATTAAAATAGTGTTTTACATAAAAGTAATTTTCCCAAGCCAAGTTGTAGTTTTTTTCTCTTACCGATCTTCTTGCTAAATCAATCAAGCTATCAGGAGGTGGTGAAGGAGGAAGCTAGGAATTCTGATAAAATTGGATATGGAAAAACAACTAAAGACCTATGGGATGAGGACATGATGAGAAAGGTGGATGCAGAGTCATATAAGGATAGGTGGGAAACACATCACAACCACCACTTGTAAGTTAGAATTGTGTAAATATTTTAAATTTGTTTTCCCCAAGCTCAGTTGTGTAAATAGAACAAGAGTATAAGCAAGAGGTTTTTAATTTGGTTGTCAAACAAGCAAAGAGAAAGAAGGGAAGGAACCAACTCAATTATTTGTAAGAGGAAATGAGAAAGAAGGGTAGTGGGGGACACAATTACTTGAAATAGGAAATGATAAAGAAGGGTAGTGGGTGATTCGTTTACTAGCAACATGTAATGAGAAAAAAGGGGATTTCCTGATACAATTCAATTCTATAGGTTTATAAGGATTTTAATATTGATGTTGGCACCTTTTCCAATCAAACAAGATATGGGAAACTCCTTCCGCAAGACGTTTTTAAATCAAACAAGAGTATGAGAAAGAGGGTTTCTATTTTGATTATCAAATAGGAAGTGAGAAAGAAGGGTATCACGACCTAGTTGTTGCAAAACTCGAACATTTCATACAACCACGAAAAACAAGATTTCTAGATACAATTCAATTCTACAAGTTTATGAGGATTTTAATGTTGTTTTTGTTGGATTTTCCAATCAAACAAGAGTGTGGGAAACTCCTTATATAAGAGGGTTTCTATTTTGATTTTCATACAAGTAGTGAGAATGAAGGGTAGCACGACTCAATCACTGACAACCTCGAGGGTTAGTCTTCACACATTACTATTTTTTCTTCTATATAAATAATTTAGGGATTGAATTGAGTATAACTAAAATCCAATTGCTATTATTGTTTTTTATTACAATTATAGAACATCACATTTATAATGATTTTGGTATTGTGTAGGTTATATGGATTATTTTTCATAATGGATCATTCAGAAATATCAACTAAAAAGTATGTTTCCAATCAAATAGGTTGACCTAAGGAAAATAATTATTTTGATGGTCCTCATTTGGGACCAAATAACATAGTCCTTTAGTTCACCCTAGTTGGAGGAAAAAAATTAGTTCACCCCAGTTGGAGGTAAAAAAATAGTTCACCCTAATCAGAGGGGAAACCAATAGATTCTTTGTCTCCATTGGTCCCCATTGATCAACATGACCAACAAAATATTGGTTTTTATTTAGAATTAGTAGCTCATATATAACTAGATGGTCATTCATGATATTTTAACATACAAGAGGACATTGAACATGGTATAATGGATGTGGCTCATTATTCAAGAAAAAAAATATTAGATCTCAAGAAACGGCCATGATGGTTTAACCAAAGAGTTAAAGAGTGAAAACATAAACGGAGGGATCTTGGTAGTTGGTATTCTAGTAAACTAGTTGAGAATGTGGAAGAAGATGACATTATTGGTACAATTAGAAACTACTTAAGTAGCATTTTTCTTCAATTTTTAAATTTGAAGATCTAATTGAGCATTTAGATGGAGTTATTGAAAATATTCGTTTAGTTTTTATGGAAGATATCTGTAAACAATTAACTCCTAGGAACATGGATTCAATGTTTATTAAATCAAGTATGACTCATAAGTCATTACAATTTCTAAAGTGCACTAACAATCATGGTTTAATTAAGGGAGATAATGCAACATCAATTTGTGAGGAAATGAAAATACAGAACAAAAAAATTGAGAAACTGAATATGGGATGGGAAAGAACTGGTGCTTTTACCTTTAGAGTTAGGTTCAAATAGGTAAGGGCATATATTTCATATATGGTTGAATACTATGAGAAGATATTTGGTGATTGTTTGAAGTAGATCTGGGTTCTACCTTAGTTCTCCAACAAAACCATTTACAATCGTGCAACATTCTCAGTAGTCCACTCTACTGGCCTTATCCTATTAGTCGTATGAGTATCCTTCAACCTCAATATCCATTCACGTAATAACTATGGAAAATAACAGAAATATGCCTCATGCAAATCAGTAAACACATACCTCTGCAGATATTGGCACGATGTATATCTAGAACTTCTATTATCTTTCTATGTGAATTTGAGTTTATTTGTCTCTAACCATATTTCAATCTCTTTATTTAATGGCCTAAACATTCCTTTCTACCACTGCATCTTCTTCACCAGATCCCTTCTACGATTTTCTTCTGAGTTATGTCCTGGCAACGGAACCATTTGTTGGATGGATGGGTCAACCCAGGTTATACCTTAATTCTCCAACAAAACCATTTTCATCATCGACCCTTCTGGTAAACTAGAAGGATACAATGTGCACAGAGTGCATAGTGCAGTCTCATTCGAGATGGATTATGAGTGACCGTAGGATGCAGATGTTTGCAGTCATGGAAGGAATTAGGGATGTTCCTTTTACTTCTACATCTACCTTAACATGCATTCTACCATAACATTCATCAAATCTATTATTTTATCCATTCAATAACATTCATTCTAGTGCGCAATGTAAATAAACCCTAACATATGCATTCATCTAACTATTCATTCATCGTAAGAAAATAAAAGCAACATAGTACACATAAAGATGCCATTTTATCATGGTTCACTCCCCCTAGGCTACATCCACACAGATCTCCTACTTTTTTCATTCTTCATCAAAATAGCGATGTGTGCATTACATCATGAGTTTATGACTGGTGAGGTTGACCAACATCACACCAAGCTCCATAGTTTGTGACCTGAGCCTCAATTACATTCCAAAACTGAATCTATCTGAGCTCCACAACTCTCAACAACCCAAACACTTCGACTCATACTCAAAACGATGTTAAAAGTACTTCACTCATGAAAAAGTGATACTCCAAAATAAGATCTAACACTCCTAGATACCTCATACCTCTTCTATTTATACTAAAAAATGCATAAAAACCCTTACATTATGACTCAAAAACCCTAATTCTAATTGGAATCCACTTGTCCACTTTATAACTGTCTTCTGCACAGTTGGTCTTCAATCCAATCCTTCCTTACTTTGACTCTGTGTTGTTCTTCCTTCTTTTCTAGAGCGTTTCTTTCTTTTCCTTCTTACACATTGATTTCTCCTCATTCTCCGGTGTGCACTACTTCCTTTGGTCCATCTAGTTACCTTGTTTGCTACGTTGAACCCCAAAATTTCCTTCTCCAACAACAAGTATGTGATATATTACATGAACTTCTACAATATAATGGTTTAATGTCTTGTATAAGCATTGGAAAATGGGATGGAAAGAAGGAAAACAAGGAAGTTCTATCACATGATATTGATCTAGAATATGAAGAAAACTTAATGGTACAAATAAAAATTCTTTGTCAAAATGGAATTATAATGAGTGATGGTAGATTAGTGAATGTAAAATTATTTGAGTGCCATGATATTGTTGCAACTTTCCAATTAGCATGTCATGGAAAAGTGTCATTAATGGGGAATATTTTTTTTTCAACATAGTTACCAACTTAATGAGAACTGTGACCTCAAAACGAGGAGTCTAGACCAAAACCCCCATATTTTTGTGTCTAAGACACCAAAATCAACCCCCGAATCAAAAAGTTGTGCTACCGATAACACCTTTTTTGGGGGGGGTGGTTAAAATTATGACTTGTTTGAAATCTTGTCCTTGACAACTTGTACCACTATAGATAAAAAAAACAACAACTCAAAATTGGCTCCTAAATCATTACTTGAAAATGAATTTATTAACTAATTCTTTTTAAAAATTTACATTAAAAGTAAATAAAATGAGAGAAAACAAACTACAATCAAGTTTTTAAAAAAATGAAAAAACAAACACATTTAAAAAATAAATAAATTAATATCCCAAATTTAAATAAATAAATAAAAATAAATTTAATAAAACCCCAAAAAGAAAAAGAAAAAAACACAGCCCAAAAAACAATTTAAAATTAAATAAATAAATTAAAAAAAAGACACAATTTTTAACAAGAAAAA